>JBBBDQ010000750.1:4692500-4765000 GCA_037127315.1 Ascarosepion bandense | reverse complement strand
TAATTTTCGACGAACACTTAGTTTTAGGTCATTCTCAGCACGGTGTAAAATTATATCTATAAAATGTAATATGTTGTTGGTTTCTGATTCATAAATAAATTCTATCATATGTTCGACTTTGTTTAGTTTAGTTTATCTACATGTTCAGGTAATTTAGTGTTCAGGAGATATACTGACACCGTAATCGGCATATTGGAAAAATGTAAATATTTTTTACAAAAATACTTTGAAAATGACCAAATTCAAAAAGCTTCAAAGCAAGATAAGCTAAAACACCACTAAGATGCGTACACATTGGTATTCTAGGTTTTGCTTTTATAAATTATGTTATATTGTTAAATTTTTATGATTTTAGCTATTGGTTCTGATACATAAAATATTATTGCTCATATATATATATATATATATATATATATATTAGTACTGTATATATATATATATATATATATATATATATATTAGTACTGTATATATATATATATATATATATATATATATATGTATTATATATATATATATATATATATATATATATATATATATAGTGTATCGAAGCAGCAAGTAATTTTCTAAACATATGCTGTTAAATATAAGAGACAATGAATGTCTATTATGTTTAATCATGAGCCGTTCTAAACGTCGTATTTTTGCTTTAATTTCAGTTGAAAATAAAGACAAAAATTCTTTTTTTTGTCTTTATTTTCAACTGAAATTAAAGCAAAAATACGACGTTTAGAACGGCTCATGATTAAACATAATAGACATTCATTGTTTCTTATATTTAACAATATATATATATATATATATATATAATAATAAAATTGACTCTGTACGTATTCGGTAGGTCTTGGCGATCTTGCGATTTTTCTCGTGTATATATATATATATATATATATATATATATATATAGTACTAATACTAATACTCTAATCTTGTACATATGTGTGCTTTCTTGAGATACAGCTTAAACGATACATAATAACCCAACCAATTTATTATCACTTTTAAGAAACCTTTATGTATCTTGAACCCCTGTGGAGTGCCGTGCAAAATTTCATTAAAATCAGATAAGGGGTTCTTTAGCCAGATGATTACTTATTCAAAATTTTGCCGAGAAAGTTTCAACATAATATTAAGCTCAGTCAGTCAGTTAAGTACCATACGTGATACACACTTGGTCGATCATGTCTCAAAAAAGACATGACTGACTGGGTAGAAGATTATCCCGCAATAGGTTGCTTTCTGTGGCAGACTGGTGACCAACCAAGGCTATAGAACCCAATCTATCCTGCTATGTAACCCATAACTGGAGGGAAGAGACGGATTAATACCTTTCCCACGGGTATTTGTGTGTAAGTGAATGCAAGGAATTCAACTGGAATTCGAACTCAGTTCCCACTTTTTTCGTTCCGAATCGATATTCACTGCAGCACAACGTACATTCACTTATTAAACTCAAACTTTCTGAAAAAGGGAGTACCGAGAAGACTTGAGCAATGTTTCCCCGGTATTGCCATTAAACCCACTTAAACACACTATAAAGTATCACCGTTAGTTTTCTTTGGGGCCATGATTAAGGACTAATGAAGAGAAAAAAAAACAGTACAATAAAATTGAAAAATAAAAGAACACAACACACGAATGTATACAAAACGGGGGTCGACTCAGAAATGATTCCGTTCGGGTTAACTCGGTTCGGCAATGTTGTTCGAGAAGTGAAATTTTGTTCGATAACCGAGGCATTTTCATATCAAATTTTCTGTACGAAAACCGATTTGTTCGACATGTGAGACGTTCAAGAACCGGAGTTGCTTTGTATATAAAAATAAGCAGGATTTTATCTCTCAAAATAAGGTGACATTATATTTGGTTCTAATTCTGTCCTTTGATGGTGAGACAGTGGTGTGACCACTCCAGATCGCAAGCCTAGGCGATCGTATATGGAGTCCTTGCGCTGCCCAGACTACAAGATTCAAAGAAATACAGGATATTAGATTTGATCCTGCTTGGTTGCAGATGCTGGAAGGTTGTCAATGTTGCCAGCTAACCGCCTTCGAGTTCTCTTCCGGTTTTATTTTTTAATTATTTTTTTTTTAGGATATAACCACAAAGATGTTTAAAATCAGGGTTTTCCTTCTCCTAGAAAAACTGCCTTCGACAGTCACGAGTCATAAGGCGCCAGTTAGAACTGGACTTATTTGTCAGAGGCAATTTAAGACTTTTTTATTAGACGCCAGCTATGACAAGCTTTATATATTGTGTGTATATATATATATATATATATATATATATATATATATATATATATATATATAATGATTGTTTAATTACTTAGTTTTTGGTCATAATAAAATTCGACCGGTGCACATTTGTATTAAAAAGTGCTCAATACAATTATATTGTAGAACTTTTGAATATTCTTTCGTTTACAAATGAAGAATATATATATATATATATATTATAAGTGAAAGAACAGATAGAATATTCCACTGTTTATAAATACATTATATCACTACAGCACAATTATATCACTACAGCAAAATCCACTGTTTATAAAAACATTATATCACTACAGCAACATTTTCATGTTTCAGAACAATACTGTTCTTCTTCGGGTGATATTTCAAAATAAACTGTGAAAACTATTTATTTAGAAATATGGTTATTTAGAAAATTAGGAGGTGGTAGTTGAAGAATATGCTTGTAGGTGTGTCAATATTGCTCAATCAAAAATGAAAATTAGGTTGAACTATTATTAAGTTAAAGATTTGGGTCGCGAAAGGCAACAGAGTACCATGATGTCGTGTAATGGCAATTTTTTTTTTATTTTGTCTTAGTAAGATACATAATGGGACCATACATTATTTGAATGGATAGACAATAGTTTTTAACAGAAAGTTAGATTTCAGTTTTTTTGTTGTTTTTTTTTTCCTAATTTGATTTTGTACTACCTCATGAGTTAAAGGGACTGGAATGTTTAGGTTAGAATTAGAATTAAATAATTATGGTATATTAAGGTATATTGTAGTTATGAAAACCAAATAAGTATTGTGTGGTTCATTTATTTAAGTAAAATAATTTTTCAGTTATATTGGAACATAATTTATAAATGAACTATTGTAATTAAAGTTTATAAAAAGAATATTTTCGATGTTTTCATAAAACTGTCACTTCATCCTTACATATAACCTATATTTTCAAATTTAAAAGTTGAACTTCATTCGGATTTAGTTAAATTAAGCATACACATAAAATCTTAAAAACAATTCTGTCTTTCCCTCTCTCTCTCTCTCTCTCTCTCTCTATATATATATATATATATATATATATATATATAAACCACTGAAAATTCTTCATCGCGCACACTCCTTAAAATCTGTCTAAAAGCCTTTCCTTATGGAAATAAATTTTCATATTCAGTCAGATATTAAAAACTGTGCTAAATGAAGAATTTTCAGTGGCTCTAATTTAAATCTGACCTCTAACTGGCAATTTGCTCTTGATCTACAATTGAGAATATTTATTACCAGTGTATTTTATAACGCTTCTAAATTATATATATATATATATATATATATATATATATATATATGTGTGTGTGTGTGTGTGTGTGTGTGTGTGTGTGTGTGTGTGTGTGTGTGTGGATTTTATGTAGCTTATATACAGTGGGTAGCTAACTTATACTATACATATATATATATATAAGCCGATTTCCTTGTCGCAATGTAGTTTGAATTCATAATTATATGATTATATATATATATATATATATATATATATATATATATATATTATAAATTATATTTTAGAACATGTACATAACTTCTCTATATATAATCGCTACGAATGCGTGTCCGTTTCTGCATCGGAGTACCGATGCTTCGTCAGGCAATGTGGTTCTGGGAATCCTTTTCATTTTTATTTATTTCGTTTTGTTAGGGGTATTGGCTGGGGGTTTTGATATTGTGATATTTCGTTGACAGTTGGAATTTTTTGTGGAGAGTGTTAGTGTGTGTTGGTGGGTGTTAGCAAGATAATGTAGTCAGTCTGTGACCGTTGGAATTTATTAGTTGGTGTGGATTTTTTTTTTTTTTGTTTATTTTTATTTTTGCAGAGTCTTTACAATCGGTGTAAGTTTGTATGTTTAATATTAATATTGGGTTTAGGGAATGTGTTTTTTGTCTTACATTTTTAATTTTTGATTTTTTATATCATTGTTTGAGAATCGCTTTATCTATTCAATTTTTAATTTTAAATCTTTGATTTTTAATTAGATCATTTTTTGGAGATCATTTTCACTATTAAATTTGTAAGTTTTAATTTTCTATTCTCATATAAATTTCTATTCTCATATCTAGTCTATATATGATTCGATTTATTATGGTTATGGTTATGGTTATTAACCTTACTGTAACTATATTTATGGTTATAAATCTTACTCTAATTTATGGTTATGATTATTAACCTCGCTCTAATTATGGTTATGGTTATTGACCTTACTCTAATTATGGTCTTTAACCTTACTTTATAATTAAAATTGATCAACATCAATTGTGGTTATTAACCTTACTTTATTAGTTAAAACTAATAATGGTTCTACACTTTATTTTAATTCTTAACTTCTATTTTCATATCTATTCAATATATAATTCATCTTATCTTGGTTATGGTTATGGTTATTAACCTTAATTGATCCTATTCTAATATTGATTATTAACCTTACTATAATTATGGTTATTAACTTTACTAATTGTAGCTATAAACCTTACTTTCTAATTAATCTTAATTAATACCGATTATGGTTACCAACCTTACTCTTTTAGTCAATCCTAATTATGGTTATACACCTTATTTGTAGTTAATATTAAACCTTGTAAAAAAATTTTATATATACACATATGTATATATACACTTTTATGTATGGGTCCTATTCTTGGCTCTTGTAGTGTTTTTTAGCATGATTATAATGTTAGCTCTCTGATGTGCTTGCAGTTTACTGTGATTTCATGCCTCTGGTTTAGAAGCTTGTTACTGTTCATATATTTAAATATCTCAATTTTTTCTTGAAGACAGAGGAAACATGGTTCCTTTATAAATTTAGGTGTTCTTGTTTGTTTAAGGATTTTCCATTTAACTCTAGATGTTTTATTTTCGTTTTTTAACTTCAAAAAATATTTGGAGAGAGATGTCATGTTTTGTTTTTCTTTGTTATTGAAGGATGACAGGTGATTATAAAATCGCTTTTTATATACGTTCATGGTATTTCCGATATACATTTTTTCATCCTTAGGATTCTCCATGGATGAGATCGAACACATATATATCAGGGATTTCGTTTGACATTTGTTGTTCATGGGGCATTGGTTAGGGTTTCTACAGTTACAGGGGTTGTAATTATGGGTCGAATTGGTATTAATGTTGAAGTTATTTTTGTTGTGTGTTTTTAATATTTTGTTGTTATGTACTTTAATTATTTTTTCTAGTTTTATTGGAGCAGCTATAGCTTAGTTTAATTGGATTTTTATTGAATATTTTATTTAGAGGGTTATTTTTGGGTAAATGTTTATCTATTAGTTGAAGAAATTTATGTCCTAGTTTGAAGTTAATTGATTGATTAAAAGGAGGGTTATACCATATGATTTTTCGGTTCCTATATTTGCTCTTTGAACTTCTGAAGTTTTCCACAAAATTGATTTTTGATGATTGATATCCGCTATCCTTTTGGATTTTATCGTAAATTACCTTGTGTTTATTGAATATTTCTTTACTGGATGAGTGTGTTAATGCGGCGTTCTATTGATGATGGGATATGTTTGATAATGGATGGTGGGTGGTTAGAGTTGGGGTTTATATATATTGGGTTCGAATTGTTCTTCATGTAAGGTTGGAAAGTGTTCGATACTAAGTCTAATGTTATGTCTAAGAAGTCTACTCGCTTGATGTTGGGGTTAATCACTAAGTTAAGACCAAAGGATTTAAAGACTTTATGAATTAGTTTCCTGATTTTATCGACCTTACCTCCAGTAGATTCATTAATTATCATGTCCGTCGTCTCTATATAGTCCTATATTATTCGTATCTATTTCTTTATGCGCAGTGAGGTTGTACAGCAGGAATAGCCCCACCAGATCTGAAGATTCTGCTGAATCCAGGGCTCCCATGGATAAATCAAAATTATCCGTTGAATCTTTTGTCTACTGTTGGTTGTCGTGGAAGAGAACTGATTTTCTACAGTTCAGGATTATTTTTGATTTTCTCCTTAGTGATGTCCGTGTATGATAATAGAAAATTAAAACTTACAAATTTAATAGTGAAAATGATTTCTCAAAAATGATTTATTTAAAAACCAAAGATTTAAAATTAAAAATTGAATAGATAAAGCGATTCCCAAACAATGATATAAAAAATCAAAAATTAAAAATGTAAGACAAAAAACACATTCCCTAAACCCAATATTAAGATTAAACATGCAAACTTACACCGATTGTAAAGACTCTGCCAAAATAAAAATAAACAAAAAAAATATCTGCACCAACTAATAAATTCCAACGGTCACAGACTGACTACATTATCTTGCTAACACCCACCAACACACACTAACACTCTCCACAAAAAATTCCAACTGTCAACGAAATATCACAATATCAAAACCCCCCAGCCAATACCCCTAACAAAACGAAATAAATAAAAATGAAAAGGATTCCCAGTACCACATCGCCTGACGAAGCATTGGTACTCCGATGCAGAAACGGACACGCCTTCGTAGCGATTATATATAGAGAAGTTATGTACATGTTCTAAAATATAATTTATAATAAATATTCACAGCTCTATATAGAAAATTATATATCGAGCATTGTTTTAAATTAATGTTTTGGACGTGGAAAGAATTCTTCGTTCTGTATTCACTCGGATATATATATATATATATATAATTATACTTTAGAACATGTACAATTTGCAATTTACTACAAAATTGTACATTTTGTTTCTACATTGAAAGAACAATGTCTCATCAGGTAGTTAATAATGATGGTAATAAACGTTATTTTTTAAAAATAGCTTTTTCAAAGTAACGTTTATTATCATCAAAATTTTCAGAAATAACATTTATTACCATCATTATTATCTCCCTGATGAGATATTGTTCTTTCAATGTGGAAACAAAATGTACAATTTTTGTAGTAGATTGTAGTTTGTACATGTTCTAAAGTATAATTTATAATAAATATTTTTATATTGAGCACTGTTTTAAGTTAATATTTTGAACGTCGCAAATATCTTCTTCGTTCCTTATTCATTTGTGTGTATATATATATATATATATATATATATATATATATATATATATATATATATTACCGCAAAAGATCAACACAATATTTGTTTAATTTTGTGGTATCACTCTCATTAACAAAATGGCCCATGGTCTGAAATGGTTTATTTTAGTAAAGAATGAGGATGTGCATTGTGGTGCAGTGGATATCGACTCGGAACGGTAAATCGGGAAGCCGAGTTCGAATTCTAGTTAAATTCCTTGCATTCACTTCCGCGCAAATACGCTCCAGTTATAATAGGACTGACTGGGTTCTATAGCCTTGGCTAACAACCAGTCTACCGCAGAAAGCAATGGCAACCTACTGCGGGATAATCTTCTGCCCAGTCAGTCATGTCTCGAAAGAGACATGATCGCCCAATGCGTTTATCACGTATGGCAATTAACTGAAGTAAAGAATAGTAACATTCGAACTATAATATTCGAGTGGCATTCGAGTAATAGTCGGACTGATTACTTCGGCGACTGTTGCAATCTAAACCACTCCTCTCTGTGGGTTGCAAGTTCTATCATGTGTGTCACTGTAACTATTGTACCGTTCTGTGTATATCCGTTTAGCACCGGGTATTGTGCCGAATAATACGGCAACACGCTTACTCTGTGTATCGTATCCACCTCGGCGATACAATAGGTGAACAATTCAACCAGAAAAATTCAAAATAGATACAATGTTTCCAAATGCAGATTAGAGACATGTCATAAATTGTGAGACATGTCATAAATTGTGAGACATGTCACAAATTGTGAGACATGTCACAAATTGTGAGACATGTCATAAATTGTGAGACATGTCATAAATTGTGAGACATGTCACAAATTGTGAGACATGTCATAACAGATTATTTTCTCTTAAATAAATCTACAATGTTTTACGGCAATCTTTTAACACCAACTTTTTTTTCTTTTTAAAATTTTAACACATTCAACATAATTGATAAAACATAGTTAATTAAACAGTTTTTTTCTTTCGAGATTTAAACTTGATTGGACATATAAAAAAAAAAACAACGTCTATTGAATAGGTGAAGAGGCTCATCCCTTGTTTCCTGTTTAGGTTGTGGCTTCCGGTTTTTCTCTTTTCCAATGTTTTCACTCTTTTTTAATTTTATTATTTTTTTTCAATTGGAGTAGATAGGTTAAACTATCGCCCGGTTCACACTCTACCCACGTCTATTGAACAGGTGAAGAGGCTCATCTCTTGTTTCCTGTTTAGGATGTGGTTTCCGGTTTTTCTCTTTTCCAGTCTTTTCACTCTTACGTGGCCCCCTGCGCATCAGTGGCGTTTTCGCCTTGCTTGGGGTGATATGATTAAAAAACAAAAAAACAAAAAAAAACAACAGAATAGCGTCATTATTTTCTAGAAATTTTTCATCAATTTATCAGTCTTGTCCCTTCAGGACGTCGGCGATCATGAACGTCCACTTGGCTCTGTCTCTTGTCGCTCTCAAAATTCTTCCTCCTGGTATCTCCGCTCCATCATCCATTTGATTAGACCTATCAAGTATGTCTCGCGCTGATTTCACCTACCTCTCTTTCCTTCTGTCCGTCCTGTGAGTATTACATTCTCCTGGCTCTCCTGCCTCATTAGCTGCCTCTTCCTGATGTTAAGTATGAGATGCATCCTCTTCAATCTCATCTTTGCTCACGTGCTCAGTCCATATTATTATTGCAACCTAATTATGTACAATAAATGATCATATGCAATATAGGCGAACAATTCAACTAGAAAAATTCAAAATAAATACAATGTATCCAAAGAGACATGTCACAAATTGTAAGATATGTCATAATACATCATTCTATCTTAAACTAGAAGTATAGCCCTGCGTTGTTCGGGTGTAATGAAAGCTTTAAAACTAATCCATGGTCCTAGAGCTCAGACTCGTTGGACGTTGGTAAGAAAGACTAAAAAGTAATAATTGTTTCCATTTAAAGCAAAACCGTAGACCGAAAGAAAAGTGAATGGATGTAAGTCAAATTTTGATTTCCTGGTATCCTGGTTTTTTTTCGTCGTCAACTGAATTTTGATGCTAAATAAGTTCTCTGAGTAAATGGTATCCTGGCTGAGACTAAGTTTAACCTCCTTTCCCCGTAACATTTCGTTCTTCCTTTCTTTCTCTTTTTCTTTTAAATTTTTTCTCTATTTTTTCTTTCGTCCTTTTTTTTTTTTTCACGTGACTATTTTCTGGATGATTTTAAACATTCACTGTTGTATAATTTGAGTCTGAAGAGCGGCTTGGCCGTGAAATATTACCCATGGTCTTGGAAAATATCCAAACTTTTTCTTGATTTTATTACTATGTTAAATTTAACAATAAATTTTAATATCGAGTTCTATTTGGAGTTTGTCTCCGTTGAAATTTACCTTACAAAATACCAAGGATTCTACGTTTTATATATATATATATATATATATATATATATTTTCTGTTTCCTTTTAAGAAAAACTTTAAACACCGGTCATATTTCCGTAATAAATTTATTTCAGTCAATAATTGTTGTTGCCAACAATCACCGACTTCATCAGACGGAAGGCCCTATTCGACTTGTTTCATGTCGTATTACTACGGAATGAAAGTTCAGTCAAGGCCAGGCGGAGGGGGAGGCAACATAGGATAGCCCACTATAATAAGTATTTCCGTTTTCGTTTGCCGGGATATAGTGGTAGGAGAAGTTTAATACAAACAAAATCAACACGTGACTAATGTCACCAGCAAATTTATACATCAAATCATAATTCAAATATATTATCCTACGTCTATGGCACGACTCTGAGTTTCATGCGTTATGCAATCATCAGGGGCATATTAACAGCTGAATAATAACACTATACATATGTGCACCCTCCTCATATGTACATTTATTAATTTACGTCACTATATATATATAGGCATCGCTCTTAAGTTTGTATATGAATAGAAAAGGCAATTTAGTTCTTTCATTATGCTTGATATTTAAATTGAGGTCTCACTGTTTCTCGTGATGATGCCTTAAGGGACCTTTACCCCAGGCAGTATCTCTCACTCGAAAGCGTTCCGGATTTATTGCCCATCACCTGAGGTGTCCCCAAAAGGGGAAGTGCCGAGGGCGTTTTGGCAATTTTTGTGCGGTATGACGGATAAACTCACCTTAAACTTCGACCTTCATATTCGGTTAGTCGCGGGCGCACTTGTGGGTACTTTGTGTTTCTCATGATACCAAGCACATTCTCGGTCCGCTTTTGACATTTTCATTTTGTTCGAACAAGAATTTTCCCCACCCCCGGTGATTTTTGATTCCTGTGTGTATGGTATATATGGATCAATTACCCTTGTAACATTTTGAACTTGCCC
Source organism: Ascarosepion bandense (assembly GCA_037127315.1). Taxonomy (NCBI): domain Eukaryota; kingdom Metazoa; phylum Mollusca; class Cephalopoda; order Sepiida; family Sepiidae; genus Ascarosepion; species Ascarosepion bandense. The sequence goes on along the minus strand of JBBBDQ010000750.1, from coordinate 4,754,332 downwards.
AAGGAATATAAATACTCATATTCAGAAATACCAGTTACCGATTACTCTGATGATTGCGTGAAAACGCATGTAACTTTTGTTGCGGTCGATCATAATTTACTGGAAATTTATTTAGAAATATTAAGGCGATGGCATATATATCGCATTGAGCTCTTTTCAGGTGTGCCTCTGTAGCACAGACACTTAGGAGTTGGTTTATATATATATATATATATATATATATATATATATATATAAACACACACACACACACGCATATATATATATATATATATATATATATATATATATATATATATATATATTCACAGCTCTATACATCATATATCGAGCACTGTTTTAAATTAATGTTTTGGAAGGAAAAAAGTTTTCTTTTCTCTCCTCATTCTATATCCACCCGGATATATATATATATATATATATATATATCCACCCGGATATATATATATATATATATATATATATATATATATATATATCCGGGTGGATATAGAATGAGGAGAGAAAAGAAAACTATTTTCCTTCCAAAACATTAATTTAAAACAGTGCTCGATATATAGAGCTGTGAATATATATATATATATATATATATATATATATATATATATTCAGATAAAAATTACAAATAAAACATCCTTGATAATGGCAAAGAGAACAGCCGAAAGCTGTCATATTTAAAGAAAATTTGGACATTATTTATACAAAAAAACAAACTGAATAAAAAGCCTAATGGTAGTACCTTTTCATATGTTTTAAAAGGAATTGCTGCCCAAATACACAATTTTACAGCGGTAGATAGATAGATTCTTTGATATTAATAGCACTAACTGAAATATAAATATTTTAGTTTATGTGCTTGTGTGCGCATGCGCGTATGTTGCACTTGTCTGTGATGTGCACAATAGCCGCCGCTGCAAAGAAAGATAGAAGGAAAAAAAGAAAGAGCTATATAAATAGTTTGATTTTTCTGACGAGATATTTGTATTCATTTTTATATATTTCTTCTTTTTTTTTTCAGATTATTCGTAATTTTCGCTAATTTTTATCGCCTCGTGTCAACAGTAAAATATAGAGAAGAAGCATAATCTATATATTGTCAATGTAACAATAATACATTATTGTTTATTTTCTACTTTTTTCTGTTTTTGTTTTTGTTTTGTTTATATTTTGTTTTTGTTTTGTTTTTGTTTTTGTTTTGTTTTTGTTTTTGTTTTTTTGTTGTTGTTTTTTTTTTTGTTTTGTTTTTTTCCACTATTCCTTTGCAAATTTTGTAATGCGACCTGGAATTAAGACTTAATCACATGCGTAAATATGCGTTAGCGTTCGTGAATACAAGAGGGGGCATCAATAGATTTCGCAGCGGTAAGTGTACAATGTAATACCGCTTCGCACAACGAAATATTATTAGATAGATAGATAGATAGATAGATAGATAGATAGATAGATAGATAGATAGATAGATAGATAGATAGATAGATTTTACAGCTTATCTAACCTTTTTGAATTATTTAAAGCCAAAATATATTTCGGTAATCTTTTTGTTGAGCAAGTGAACATCGCATTAACAGTTTTTTGAGATAACAATGATTTTTTAGATACAAATCATAATAGTTAACCTATAGCTGTGGAGCGAACCGATGAATTAATTATTCTATTAGTGATTTTTGCTCGCAACGACCAAAAGTTCTCTTTCAGAAATTACGCTATCTATCTATCTATCTATCTATCTATCTATCTATCTATCTATCTATCTATCTATTTCAGTCTGTTTCTTTCTATCTATCTATCTATCTATCTATCTATCTATCTATCTATCTATCTATCTATCTATCTATCTATCTATCTCAGTCTCTTTCTTTCTACCTATCTATCTATCTATCTATCTATCTATCTATCTATCTATCTCAGTCTCTTTCTTTCTACCTATCTATCTATCTATCTATCTATCTATCTATCCTATCCATCCATCTATCTATCTCTCTCTTTCTATCTATCTATCTATCTATCTATCTATCTATCTATCTATCTATCTATCTCAGTCTGTTTCTATCTGTGTATCTATCTATGATATGCACAGATCTACAAAAGATAATAAAAAAATTGTATTGTCAAAATCTTTCTGTGATTAATAAGGGTTAAGTTTAAATTATTTTCATGCAAAATTTATTGTTTTCTTTATCCTTGTTAGAACCGTCGAAATTTTGGTTAAAAATATTGTTTTTTTCTGGTAAAAAAAATTCTGATTATAAATTTCTACAAGGAAAGCCGGGCATCTTTTTACGGTGAATAGAACGTTAATTTCGAAATTATTGCAAAAATCAGATAATTGTTGAATTTTAATCTTATCCTTAGAACGTATTCAATGAAATTATATTTAAAATATCTCTTTTTTAGAAAATGTTTGTATTTTTTGTTAAATTTGTTAAACCCCATACATTTAATTATGAAATTTCGAGAAATTTATATTTGTATCGCTTAATTCATGTTAGTTAATTAAGAATTTAAATCATCAATTTTTTAATTTTATTTTTGGCTAAACAGAGCCCTCGTTACAAAAAATATGCTCTGAATTGTAAAATAAAAATTAAATAAAACTAAGACATTATTTAATTCAAAAGCTTTTAATTATTTTATGAATAGAATATATTATGGACGCTATTGTGAAAAGGAAAAAAGTTCGGTGATTAATGAACTTTTACTAGATTGTTTGCATTTCTAAATTTTAATTAGAATAATTTATTAACTTTTAAAACTTTTAAAATTTTGTATTAATCTTTATCGGTCACATGATATTGTTATTAAATTAAAACTGTATTTGCAAATCATAAATGGAAAATGATTTTCACAAAACAATATTTGGAGTAGCCCTTTTCTTTCTAATCATATTTAAACACTAAATTTATTTATTTTTTTAGTACTTTTAATTAAATATGCAATTCTGAAGATCAGAATGATTTCTCTTTGTGGTGTCTTGAATTTCTTTTAATTAAGCATTAAACAATCTATTTTGATGTTGTTTGGCAATGCTTTTAATTAAACAACAAAATAATTTCATTTTATGATGTTTAGCATTTCCGTTATTTAAGTCATAAAATCATTTGCAATATTTCATTTAATTAAACACCAAAATTAATTGATTTCATAATGTTAAGCATTTTTTAATTAAATACTAAAATCATTTCTTTTAATATTTATCATTTCTTTTAATTAAACACTAAAATATTTAACCGTGTTTAGTTTTTTTTATTAAACACTAATTGTTTTAATATTTATTATTTCTTTTAATTAAACACTAAAATATTTAACCGTGTTTAGTATCTTTTTTATTAAACACTAAATGTTTTAATATTTATTATTTCTTTTAATTAAACACTAAAATATTTAATAGTGTTTAGTATTTTTTTATTAAACGCTAATTGTTTTAATATTTATTATTTCTTTTAATTAACCACTAAAATATTTAATAGTGTTTAGTATTTTTTTTATTAAACACTAAATATTTTAATGATATTTATTATATCTTTTAATTAAACACTAAAATATTTTGTAGATTTTAGCATTTCTTTTTATTAAACACCATTTTTATGAGATTTATCATTTTTTAATTAAACACCAAATATTTTCGTGTTTAGCTTTTCGTTTGAATAAAAACTAAAATCTTTTTTATGATATTTATCATTTCTTTTAAATAAATGCTAAAATATTTTATATTGTTCAGCGTTTCTTTAAATTAAACACTAAAATCATTCCTTTTTATGATAACATTTCTTTTAATTCAAGACTAAAATCTTTTCATTTCATGGTATTTGGCATATTCGTTAATTAAATAATAGAATCATCTCTTTTTTGCATGTAGAATGTTTTTAATTAAACATCAAAATCATTTGATTTTGCAGTATTTTTCATTACTTTTTATTGAACACAAAACTATTTTCTTCTAATTTAACTTGGCATCTCGTTTAATAAAAAACGTAAATCGCTTATTCTTCATTTTTTGTCTTCAGACTTTTATTTAATAAAGTACAGAAATAACTTTTATTTTAGTCAGCCTTTCTCAAATGAACATTCGATTTTTAAATAAATGTATGAATACTGTGTTACCTATTGCACACCTTTTTTATCTATCAAGTTTAATTAAGTCTGGCACATGACCACAATAAAAGAAACCTTTTTCGTTCTACTACCAAAATAGTCAGAATATTTAACCATAGATATTGGCGGCGTTAGTTAGAAAAAATAAACCCAGACTTAAATAATCGCTTAAGGATTAAAACGAGGTTTTTAGAGACAAAAAATATGAAGTCTTAGAGGTCCCCTGTGAAAATTAAAAATTAAAAAAGTAAGTAGGTAGCATAAAAGTTCGATGAATCTAGATTACAAGCAAGGGATATTCCACTTGAATATAAAAAAACGCATAAAATGCTTGATGCATAAATATCGAGTGATTGTATCCATGTCTAAGCATCATTACAATGTATACAAAGTAATATACTGATTGGATTTATGACTGGTAATTTATGATTACTAATTTATTTTGTATATATATATATATAAGCATACAGACACACATACACACGCGCACGCACGCAGGCACACACAGACGCATGTTAAAAATATGATTTTAATGTATGCTACATATATTTTAAAATAAAAGTGTTAAATATAAGGAATAGCGTGTAAGAAAGCATAAAATGCACACATATGATGAAAATATATTTTTCATGTATAGCATATTTATCGACAGATGTTCTTAATATGAACTAGAGAGCCTATGTAAATATAAACACACACACACACACACACACACACACACACACACACACACACACACATATATATATATATATATATATATATATATATATATATATTAATTCAGATACTTCAATCCAAGGGAAAAAAGCAGGAAGGTAAATTCCAAAAAACCCGATCCTAATTAATATTAAAAATTTTATTTTAATATTAAAAAATGATACAGGAAGAGAGCTCCATGTAATAAAATATTACAGAGCAAATATATATTAAAAAAGGATTAATTCAAAGATGTTGAATGCCCATTTCGATATGAAGATCCCCACGGGGGACAACACATCATCTCAGCAACAGAAAAATCCTTTCAGAAACTGGAGAAAAATTAGTCTACTTTTCCTTTTTAAATAGATTGCAAAGAAATAAAAAAATAAAAAAAATAAAAATAAAATAAAAATAAAAATAAAGGGAAAGAAAAAGAAAACGAAAAAGAAAAAGAAAAAGAAAAAGATTTTTTTTTCTTTTTTAACATCTTTGAATTAATCCTTTATATATATATATATATATATATATATATATATATATATATATATATTAATGCAGGTTTCACTTATTCAATGAAACCTGCATTAATGAAAAAATGCTGCCAAAATACACACACACAATATATATATATATATATATATATATATATATATATACAATTCATTTTTAATAATTCGAATGTTTCGACTTTCAATACAGTCGTTATCAAGACATGAGAGTAATCGGTATGCTGGGAAAAATGTGTTCAACAAATTCCGCTTTCGTTGTCTGCCATATTTAAGGAAACGTGTTTGAAAGAAAGGTTCATGCCTAAATGCACACACATACACACACACACACACAAACAAACACACAGAAACACACACATGCATATATATATATATATATATATATATATATATATATATATATATATATATACTGAAAGAGAGAGAGATAACCCAGTGATATGATTTCTTATGATTCATATCATATATGAATTTTTATTAATATAAATGTTATTTTTATTGGGTAAATGAGTTCGAGTGTAATTCCTAGGACGGCTGACATTAATTTCACTGTTCAAAAACAGCAGTTCAATATATATATATATATATATATATATATATATATATATATATTGAAAATCGAAAACATCAGTTATTATAAATGGTCTGAAGATACCGAACTGCTGAAACCTAAGTTGCGGAAATCACTCATTTTCAATTGAAAAAAATTCAAATGTTCCACAATATGAACGCATTGAACATTTTTAGCTATACATGTGTATGTTTCTAATTCAATTATGACTAAAATTTAACTAATTATATATATATATATATATATATATATATATATACTTCATTTTTCTTTTCTTTATATATATATATATATATATATATATATATATATATAGTGATAATCCACGTATACTGTCTTAATATGTATAAAATTGCAAATGTTTACTAATAGACTCCAATTTTAGTTCTACATACACTCGCAGAAAGAAAGAAAAATACTGCATTTTAAAATTAAATACACACAAGCTAGGGTTAAATAGGCACTTAGGTGTGTTGAATCTTTACAAATATTTCAATAGCTAAAACTTTTTTCTCAGATATTCCAAGAAATTTTTATCTAAAAAAAACAGACTTTCTCTACGGACGTGCCGCATGTTGTGAACAAACACACCACGTGATGTAAACACAAAAAAATATTCGGACGCTATCGTGAAATACGTTTCTAATTCAAATTTAAAAATCACTCGTTTCTGATGAAGGACCGAGGGAGGTCTGAAATATAAAATACAATAATAAAAATAAACAAATACTATCCAAAAAAGTACATTTTTAAATTCAAAACTTTTATTAATATTCTTTCCTACATATATATATATATATATATATATATATATATATATATGTAGGAAAGAATATTAATAAAAGTTTTGAATTTAAAAATGTACATATATATATATATATATATGTGTGTGTGTGTGTGTGTGTGTGTGTGTGTGTGTGTGTGTGTGTGTGTGTGTGTGTGTGTTTAGGCAGCATGAATTCCGCCGAACAGGTTTTAATGAATGGCACCGACAAGTTTGTCCATGTATTGTAACATTTCATTAAATTTTTACAATTTCGAACTGTGGTATTTTACATGTGAATTAAAAACGTTCAACTGATCATAATTCAATTTTAATAATTCGAATGTTTCGACTTTCACTACAGTCGTTATCAAGACTTGAGCGTAATCGGTATGCCGAGAAAAATGTTTCGTTGTCTGCCATATTCAAGGAAACGTGTTTGAAAGAAAGGTTCATCCTAAACACACACACACACACACACACACACACACACACACACACACAGAGAGAGAGAGAGAGAGAGATGCATCTATATATATATATATATATATATATATATATATAATCATATAATTTTTTTTAATTAAAAATACATTGTGATACGGAAATTTCTGTTTCGAAATTTCTACCTCGTCATCAGGCAAGGTTAGATCATAATTGTTAAAATCACAACTATGATCTAACACCATTGTATTGAGCACTTTTAAAAAAGTAAATGTCGTAGAACTCAGAATTCTAAAACTGTTAGTTTTCTTTAGTAGTATATATATATATATATATATATATATATATATATATATATATATATATATATTGTGTATTTGGGGAGCAATCACTTTTTATGCAGCTTTCGTTAAACATACGTGACAAGGTATTAAGTTAAGTTTTTTGTATAATTTTTCATGTGATCTTATATTTTTTTCTTTTCAGAACATAATTTATGTAAAAATTGTTCATTTTTTTTGTTTTTCCAAGCGGCCTGAAAAAAAATATTTGGACATTTTTTATATAATTTATGTTCTGAAAAAAAAATTATATATTCGCATATAAAATTATATAAAAAACTTTTTAATGAAACTTGAAATATATATATATATATATATATATATGTGTGTGTGTGTGTGTGTGTGTGTGTGTGTGTGTGTGTGTGTGTGTGTGTGTGTGTGTTAAATATAGATAGAAGTATTTTTTCGCATTTAGCCCATTTTTAGAAATGTATTTTTCCAGTATTTGTTTATAATTCTTACATAAAGCAGTATTTTCACTAATTACGATATTCGGACTGTTGTCCTCATCTTTGCTGCCATGTTTACGACGTTTCGGCCGATCTAACCAACGTCTATATCCATTGGGCCATGTGGATATAGTAAATTTGAAGCCAAACTAGCTAAAATTCAATAAAACAGTAGATTATGAAGAATATTTTCCTAAATTTCTAAGATCTGACGTTAATAATTCCAGTAACTTGACCTAAAGAGTTGTGAGTTCAATACCAGGCTACAGCAATGGTGAACAAATAACTTAGAGGATTCAGTTCACAGGAGGTAACTCATGGCTACCAGAAGTGCTTCGCAGATGGAATGAGAATAATATACCCCAGTGATCGTAATAAAAGTTTCGGTTTGAAATTCATAGAACCTGAAGAAGGCCGGAGCGTACAACGGCCGAAACGAAGTAAAGATGGCAGCATAGATGAGAACAATAGTCCGAATAATGTAAATTTGGTAACATCGTAAATAGTATATATTTTTGCATAAACAAATGGACTAATCTACTACCTTAGAGTAGGTTGTAAATATTAATATTTAAATTTTACAATCGTCAGTTTCCAAGACACGAGTGATGATATCCACGTTCATAAGATCAGAATTGTACCAAACGGAGAGGACCAAAATATATATTTATTGGTAGCATAAAAATACACACATGCGAGTGAGCGCCCACATTAGTCAAGCACTTCGCTCGTTATATCGGTATATCGTCTCGGCCTCTTATTGTTTAGGATCTGTGTTAGTGGCAGAGATAGTTTGGAGAGGTACGAAACACAGTAAAAGGGTTGATTACAAATACTCAAGTAGGCAAATCTTTCTTCCGATCACCGACTATCGAAAAACTATTAAAGAAATGACACGTTCTCAGTCAACTCAGATAGATAGATAGATAGATAGATAGATAGATAGATAGATAGATAGATAGATAGATAGATAGATAGATAGATGTGTGTGTGTGTGTGTGCATATATACATTTATGCACATATATATAAAGAGAAAGATGCAGTCATATTTGTAAAGGGATAGATAGATAGATAGATAGATAGATAGATAGATAGATAGATAGATAGATAGATAGATAGATCCCCGTAGTATTTCAACTCCGACAGATACTTCAGTAAAAGTCATTGAATTGAGTTTTGTACATATTTGGTAGTTTAATAGAAGAGGCATTTATAACGAAAATTTGCGACGAGAAAACTATTTAATTATTTTACAAAATCCATCATAAGGAAATTGTGTGGAACAAAGGAGTATATATATATATATATATATATATATATATATATATATATAAAGACAAAAGGAAAATTTATCTTAGCCCACGCGTTCTGGGCGACTTTATCAAGGCAAATGCACGGATTATACTTTCTAACAAGTATTTATATAAAAGACCAAAAATAATATTGGTTTTTTCAACATTTTCGAATTTATGAAGGCTCATGAATATTCATCAGGTTAAGTGAAATGCCCGGCAAGCTATATTATTGTGTAATAAACAAAAGTGGTGTGTGTGTGTGTGTGTGTGTGTGTGTGTGTGTGTGTGTGTGTGTGTGTGTGTGTGTGTGTGCGAGCGCGTGTGTGTGTGCGCGTGTGTGTGTGCGCGTGTGTGTGTCTGTGTGTGTGTGTGTGTGCGCGCGCGTGTGTGTGTGTGTTTCTTTTCTTTTGTTTTAATTTTTTTTTTCAAATTGGTATTTAAATAGCTTTAGTTTGGAATTAATTTACGTGTTATTTATTTTGAATAACATGAGTTTAAAGATTTAAACGTTTCCTTTCTGTTTTTTAACAATTTTATACTCATGTATCCTTTTGGAATACAAAATAGTTCTTTCAGATATTGGAAAAAATTATAGCGAAGTTTGATAATTTCATACAATTCGATGGCAGCACTCTCGAGAAATTTCCATCTAAATAGCTTACTTTCCCTTTTAACAAGTTTGGTATTCTTTACGTATTTACGAAATTATTTATATAATTATTTTATAATTATTTTACAATTATGTATTTATTATATTATTACATTATTATCTAATAATTATTAATTATAAAATTATGATAATTATGATATGATTATTTACGAAAATTCCGGGCCTGACTAATAAAACAACAACTTTTAGGCAAATTTCGACTTTATTCATCAACATAGTCTCCTTCTAGGGTGATACACTAACTCCAACGCTTCTCTAACAATTCGATGCCTTTTTTGTAAAACGATTTGTCTTTGGCCTCAAAATACGCCTCAGTTTCCGATATCACTTTTTCATTAAAGCCAAATCTCTTTCCCTGGAGCTTTGCAAACAACCAGTAGTCGTTGTGGGTCAAATCTGAAGAATAGGTGGATGCGGAAGCAATTCGAAGAGCAATTCATGTAGTTTTGCCATCGTTGTGATCGACTTGTAACACGGAGCACTATCTTGGTGAAAGATCACTTTTTTATCTTCATTTGTGGTCCTTTTTTGGCGATTTCTTCATTCAAAACCAATAATACTATATAATCTTCGTAATTGATAGTTCTTCCTTTCTCAAGGTAATCGAGGAACAAAATACCTTGCGCACCACAAAATACGAAGGCCAAAACCTTGCCTGATGATGTTTGTTTCTTTGGTCGTTTTGAACGGCTCTCACCTGCTTCTGTCCACTCAGCTGACTGCAGATTTGATTCCGAAGTGAAGTGGTGGATCCACGTTTCATCCATTGTCACATATTACGCAAAAATTCATTTTTGTTGCGTTGAAACAATTGCAAAGAAAGCTCTGAATCGTCGACGCGTTGTTGATTTTGATCGACTGTGAGCAAACGCGACACCCACTTTGAACACAGCTTTCTCATTGACAAACGTTCATGCAAAATGGTGAATACACTGCCTTCTGATATGTTTAACTCCTCTGCTATCTCACGCAACTTAAATTTACGATCGGACAAAACGAGTTTTTGAATATTTTTGTGTTTTCCGGGACAACTGCCGATTTTGGGCGACCTGAGTGTTCAGCATCATTTGTGTCTGTACGACCGCGTTTAAAGTCCGCATACCACCTCTTAACCGTTGTTTCTGACAGAGAAGAGTCCAAATAACACTTATCAAGCTATTGCTTTGCTTGAACAGCATTTTTCCCCATCAGAAAACAATGCTTTATCAACACACGAAATTCAGATTTTTACATTGTTTTGAAAATTTGCAACAGTAGTTTCACTTAAATAACTGTAATTTGTAAACTAATAATTTGATTGTGTCCAAATTTTGTCAAGCGTTATTTGAAGGTTTGTATTCATAAAAATCATATGGATTTTTTATTAGTGGTGCCATCTATATGTTAGGCTCGGGAATTATTGAGTGATGTGTTATATCGGCTATACGACTACGAAGTTGAAGCAAAGACTCACGTTGCATCTCTCAGATCAGAGCTCAATTCGTTCTCATTTAAACATACATGGAAATCCTATCAGTAACATACTTGTTGACAACACAAATATCATTGCATCTTCCTCATTTAAAAAGGGCTAAAAATAATGGAAGTATTATTGATTTAAAAAAATACCCAACACTCAATAATATCAAATACGAACACGCAAACAACGTACTTACCCTGTTCAGAACATAAAACATATACACTCTACAAATAAACATGCCACTACATATATTCAGTCACACGTAAAATAATATCCATCCTCGATAATAGCTAAATGTATAGCCAAAAGCGTTCGGAAAAACAAACTATTTGTATAATTTTTATATAATTATGAAAACAAAAATTATAAGATTAAATGCAAAATTACATAAAAACTTAACATAATACCTTGTCTGACATTTTTAATGAAACCTGCGTAAAATAATATATGGCAAAATGTAAAAATTATATAGATAGCTTGATGTATGTATACTTTCATATATAACATATGCAAGTATGCATAATATATATATATATATATATATATATATATATATATATATATATATATAGTGCATCGAGTCAGCAGATAATTTTCTAAACATATACTGCTAAATATAAGAGGCAATGAATGTCTATTATGCTTAATCATGAGCTGTTCTAAACATCGTATTTTGGCTTTAATTTCAGGTGAAAATAAAGACAAAAATTCCCCAACATTTGGATAATTTTTTATTAAGTTGGTTCTAAGCTTTCGGCACACATGAGCCATCTTCAGAGAGGTTAAAAGGACGTTAACATAAAAACATCCACCATCAGCGATGATTTTATCTTGTGTTGACATAAAACTTTGCTAGGCAATGATAACAGTTACCTAAAATAACAAACGCAGTTCGTAAATTTGTAATGCGGTTCTATGACTCCAAATAGTTCTCCAAATGTTGGAGAAATTTGTCTTTATTTTCACCTGAAATTAAAGCCGAAATACGCTGTTTAGAACGGCTCATGATTAAACATAATAGACATTCATTGTCTCTTATATTTAACAGTATATGTGTAGAATACACACACACACACATACACACACACACACACACATATATATATATATATATATATATATATATATATATATATGCCTGTATATGTCTTGTATATATTATTTATAATATCAAAGTATATCACTCTCTAAGGTACCCAATGAACATACATCTCTAAGATAGAAATAGACAGACTTTGTTTATGCGATACCTCATACATGTATATATAGAGAAAAAGAGAGAGTGAGAGAGAAACAGAGAAAGAGAGTGAGACAGAAAGATGGTGGAGGTGGAGAGAGTGTGATTGTATATATGAATCCCTACCTATATAAATATGCATATAGAGGTAGCATATATGGATAGGTTAGTAGAGTGAATGTGTCATTGGAATATATGATAGATAAATAGATAGATTGATAAATTGTCTAAATTAACGCAAAAATTTGGTTAATACTGACATCTCATTTTAACAGATATATTTATTACAAAAAATTCACAAAAATATCTTGAACTACTAAAGAGTAAATTTATTCAGTAAAGTCGCCATTGGCTTCAACCACGACCCCCAGACGACTTCGAAATCTTCTGCGTCCCTTCTGGACGATTTCCTTGTTTAAATTAGTGAATGCTGCCCTAATCTATAACTATATATATATATATATATATATATATATATATATATATATATACTGAGAGAACTGTTGTTATACTTTTACTGTGACAAAGTAATTTCTAAAGAAGTAATCAATTTTTTATTATTAATCCGACAGATTTTATCACTTAAAGGTTATTTTTAATGGATACCTATATTTATTTATTAAACGGCATATTTTTATTTTTGTTTACCGGTCTGAAAAATACGATAAATATTATTAAAAACAAATATGAACCCACTAGCAGGATTCGAACCACCGTCCCCCTTGACAGGAGAAACCGTCCTCAAATCCGACGTGCTTTTACTGGCTCAACCACGAAGAACTTCTACCGATCATTGAATAGTGCCGTTATGCGAAATCCTTCTCGTTACTGATTCTCGAAATTTTCTATCTGCTCAATTTCCTATCCAAACGTAAACAAAGCAATTTCTGAAGAAATAATGGATTTTTTTAAAATTTTTAATTCGACAGATTTTATCAAAGATAAATAATCACTAAAATGACGTTAAAGTTATAAAAACTTTTATTGTCTGATAGATGTATTGCGATTGATTGATAGGTATGAAAAAAGTAAGAGAGATATGAACAGACTGAGATAGATAGATAGATAGATAGATAGATAGATAGATAGATAGATAGATAGATAGATTGTTCTTCATGTAATCATGACTTAACCTTAAAGACATGATTTCCCTCTTTATTTCCGGGCAGCTTTTATTTTACGATTTCATTTCCTTTGATATTTCTTACAAATTATTTCTTTTACAGCCTGCGCACTCCTTTTGATTAGTTTCTAGTTATGGGAGTCAGCTCCAATCTCCCACATGAATTTTCTGGTCGGAAAAAGACTAAAGAGATCAATCGCGCTGTTGTTTTTTAGGCTTTGTACGAAATTATATTTGTTTTTTTGTTTTTTGTTTTTTTGTTTTTTTGGGTTTTTTTTGCATTATTAACATCTTTTCTCGCATTTTACCTAATGGACATAGGAAAACGGGTTACATTACTTGTATGGATATCTTTCTAACATATATAGCATTAAGTTTTATTCAGTTTACTGGTTTATGTTTTTTTCGATTTTATTATCCTCTTATATATATATATATATATATATATATATAACGTAGAATACTTGGTATATTAGTTATGTAAATTCCGATAGAGACGAACTGAAAATAACTCAATGTTAAATTTATTTATTTAATTTAACAGAGTAATATAATTTAGAAAATATTGTAGAATATCTAAATTTTTTTCTAACACGCACACACACACACACACACACACACACACACACACATATATATATATATATATATATATATATGTAATCATTAATTATAATATTAATCCTATAAATAATTATTTTTTATAATCATTTCCTCCCAAGCAAGGCAGAGATGCAACTGGTGCGCAGGGGTTACAGAAAAAGAATAAAAATAGTACAGGTGATGTCGAAGAAAAGATAAAAGATGGACGGGAATCAAATATATATAGTCATCTGCAGACAGAGTTGTTTCGCTGTATCACAGCTCATCAGTACGGTTAGACATTCGATTGCTCTTAGCCAGAATTAAAACCCGACAAAACTGAACATCAGTCGGCGATTCTACCTCTGAGCTATGGGCGCTCGGTAGAAGGAGGCAGACTTTTAGTGTGTGACATACCATGTAAACATACGGCAGTAGCTAAGAGTGTTCTAGTTCTTTACTTAATGAACGATGCGTAGATGCTAAAGTAGTTACTGTTTTTTCAAAGTCTACCATTCTTCCAGAGTGCTCTATTAGGTTGTGAGAGCGTAAATAGTCATCCGTAGACAGATCTGTTTCGCTGTATCACAGCTCATCAGTACGGTTAGAGATCCGATTGCTTTTAGCCAGGATTTAATCCCGACCCAATTGACATCAGTCAGTGATTCTACCTCTGAGCTCTGCGATTAATCTTATAATTAATGATTTTATATTTGTCACTTAGCTGATATCTTCAACATTCCGACACGTAGACAGACTCCGTCCATTCGTCAAGGTTATCAGCTATTGATATTATTTTTTCGTTTTTCATTTATATTGTGTAAAAAAAAATAATTTATTCACTGTTCATTGGTACTAGGTTAACGTTTGTGTGTGTGTGTGTGTATGTGTGTGTGTGTGTGTGTGTGTGTGTGTGTGTGTGTGTGTGTGTGTGTGTGTGTGTGTGTGTGTGTGTGTTCGAACCTGTTTACAAGGCCTGTTCATGGTCTTGTGTACCCACCACCCAGAATCTATGACACGGGGTTTCTTATATATATATATATATATATATATATATATATAAACTTATTTATAAATGGAACTTTTGTCTGTGTTGTCTGTGTGTCTGTGTGTCTGTGTTCGTTACCTATAGTGTCCGAAACGGCTGAACGATTTTCTTGAAAGTTTACACAGTTATACTATAAGTGTCTGCGTGTGTTCTTAGCTAGGTTTTGTGTCAAGGTATCCTCGATAAATATCGAAAATCGATAATCGAAAAATCAGGTTATAGAAGGAGTTGTCCGATTTTAATCAAATTTGATACACTCATAGACAAAGACATAAGAAACGATATTCAGAAGTTTCAAGGTTGCAGTTCTTACAATAGTGTAGAAAATCGATTATATATATATATATATATATATATATATATATATATAAAAGGCAAGATGTTTGTGTGTGCGTCTGTTTATTTACCTGTATGTCTGTATTTTTTCAGCACTTTTATTTTAGTTTTTGCTTCGGGTTTGGCTCTAAGTAGGTATAATTGTAGTTCTTAGTCTCAGCCATGATACCATTTACTCAGAGGACTTACTTAGCTTTCAAAATTCAGCTTACGACGAAAAAAACCTAATTTGATATCGATACCAGAAAATCAACATTTGACTTACATCCATTGATTTTTCTTTCAATCTACGGTTTCGCATTAACTGGAAACAACTATTGCTTTTTAGCCTTTCGTGCCAACGTCCAAAGAGTCTGAGCTCCAGGACCATGGATTAGTTTTAAAGCTTTCATTACACCCGAGCAACGCCGGGCTATACTGCTAGTATATATATATATATATATATATATATATATATATAACATATAAATTTTATTGTAACCTAAAGAAAGGACTACAAGTAAACTGCAAGAAAACTGAATGCATGGTCATCAGCAAAAAGAGCAGCCCAAAATGCCAAATACAAATGGGGGATACTAACATCAACCAGGTACAAAAATTTAAATACTTGGGAAGTGTTCTAACAAAGACGGTAAGTGCGACACTGAGATCCGAAGGCGAAATGGCATGGCCAAGGACGTATTCCAGAAGCTGAGCAGAGTATTAAGAGACACGAAAATTCCGCTAGAAACAAAGAAAAGAGTACTGGATTGCTAGGTGATGTCACTTCTTCAATATGGCAGCAAATGCTGGACAATATCATTAAAGATGAAAGTAAAACTTGAAGCAACTGAAATGTGGTTCTACTGAAGTATGCTGCGGATATCATCGACCGAGCATGTGAGCAATGATAAAGTTTTGGAAAGAATGGAAGAGACAGCTAAATTTCTGGGACATGCAATAAGGAAGGAGGGCTTGGAGAACCTGATACTAACATACCCCAGATAGAAGGAAAAAGAGACAGAGGAAAGCAGCGAATAACATATTTGAAGGGCATGAGCAGGTGGATGACAGAACGGGAGTTGTGAGATGTTACAGGAGAAAGCGTGCTAAGAGCCACCAGGGATAAGAAGACGTGGAAGGCCATGATCGCCTACGTCCTAAAAGGAGAACGCATGTAGAAGGAGAAGAAGAAAAATTGAAAATAAAACAATGTATCTAAATACAAATTAGAGACATGTCATCATTGATCATTCCATCTTAAATAAATCAAGAAGGTTTTGCGGCAATTTTTAATAAAATCTTCGGATTTTTCTTGTTAAAAATTTAAATATTCTTAATACCTTAAACATTATGGATCAAAAATAGTGACTAGTGCGTTTTCGACACTTAGTATATGCAAATGCATTCACGATTTCATCACAGTCGAGAGATCGAGCCCATCTTTTTTCAATTAAAATCATTGCTAACCCATACAACCTTTTATCTCTAACTGTAGATCGCAGAAAACTTTTTAAAGTTTTAGTTAATTTAAACTTCTTTCGTGACTTGCAATAGTCGCTGTTGAAGTAATCAATACACGCAAGGCAATGTACAAGTTCGGTTTAGTATCTATTAAATGATTCGGAAAAATATAATCTAAAACATCACAGGTAGATTTTAGCATACTTTTTGTGTTCCTGATCTTCAGTTCGCGTTGATTTCATGGTGTAATTCTTTTCGTTCAACGTCATCCAATTTTTCGTGAAATCATTTGCAGTTTGTTCAGATCACCATTTTTCCATGCATTTAAAAGTGAGTCTGAATTCTGAATAAATTCATAAATTTCATTCCACTGGAATAGCTGAGAAAACCGTGTACCAATTTAAGACAAACCATTGTTCACAAGGCTAATAAAAAAAAAAAAAGTAAGTACAAAGATGTTGAAATAAAGTTGAAAAATATTTAACAAATGAAATATACTTTTCCGAAAACTGATTTGAGAAATATTAGTTGATTTAAAGTTTAATTAATCTAATTTCAAAAACATATCACTTTTATTTTAAAATATTGCAGAAATTCTTTTCTTAACACGGAAGTAGCTATTTATTTAAAGTATTGACAGGCTGATAATTTGGCTGAAGTTTGTTTATTTTTTCTATGGTGGATATATCTGTAATAATTACTATAATATGATGCGAGTGCGTTTTTCATATAATTTTTAATTATCAATTATCTTAAAAATTTAGGAAAATATTCTCCATAATCTAATGTTATATGGAATTTTTAATGCTTTGGCTTCAAACTTACTATATCTACATGGCCCAGTGGATAACGACGTTGGTTAGTTTCAATGACTTGATCCAAAGAGTTGTGAGTTCAATATCAAGCTACAGCATTGGGGAACAAATAACTTAGCGAGTTAAGTTGAAGGGGGATAGTTACATTGCTACTAGAAGAAGCATCGCACATGGATTGAAAATGATATACCCCAGTGATAGAAATATAAGGTTCGGTCCGAAATTTCTAGCACCTAAAGAAGGCCGGAGCTTACAACGGCCTAAACATTGAAATAAAGATGACGACAATAGTCTGAACAATGTAAATAATGTAAATACTACCTCATCTCAGAAATATACACAAATAGTAAGCTTTTCCAGTTGAACCCAAGAATCAATAGAAATTGGGTTTTATTGCTATAAAAATAAAGTTAAAGGGACAAATGGAAATTTCAAAGAAAAATTTCACTGCGCAGGGCCAGGAAGTTTTTTCTCGTCTGAGTTCATCCTGCACATATATAAATCTACCATCCGCCCTTGTATTGAATATTGCTGCCACATCTGGTCGGGTGCCCCTGCTATTCACCTCGGGGTTTTAGACAAAATACAACAAAGAATCTGCAATGTGATCGATAACGACTTAGCAGTTCGGATGCAGTCGCTCTCTCACCAGCGGGACGTGGCTTCCCTGTGCCTCTTCTATAAATACTTTCACGGCTTCTGCTCCAATGAACTTAGTTCACTGGTGCCCCCTAAGTATGAATTTACACGAGCTACTAGATTAGCAACTAGGTCCCACCCTTTTACAGTGAAACCGATAAAGTGTAAACGCAATTTCTACTCTAACAGCCTCTTTTCACGCACTTCCCACCTGTGGAATTCCCTTCCATATACTTGCTTCCCCGACAGCTAGAATCTTCAGGAGTTTAAATGTAAGGTCAATAGACATCTCCTATCACACTAACTCCCATCCATTCTCACAAGCTCTTTTCCATCTACTCCACCCACATCCTCGGTATTCTCATCCTCCTGACATTTCCTATAACTAACCCCTCTTTCTCATCACTTTCCCCTATGCAACCCCCCTGCGCAATAGTAGCAGTAGAATGCCTTGCTTGGGGTGAGACGATTAAAAAAAAGCTATGTTATTAATCAATATTTTTATTTTTATTTTAATTCAAAAAATTTTTCTTACAAAATAGTTTTATTAGAATCTTTCTGAACTTTGATGAAACAAATGCTAAAGAAAAATATTATATGAAATTTCCGTTAAAATTTTAGGTATTTCATTAAATGCTTTAAAGTAATATTTTTGTTGTATATCGCCGAGGTGGACACGATACACAGAGAAACTGTGCTGCAGTATTATTCAGCACAATATACACAAAGCAGTACAGTAGTTATAATTACAAACAGGAAAAAACTTACAACACAGACAGGGGGTGTTTAGATCGCAATAGTCACAGAAGTAATCAGTCCGAATATTACTCGAATGACACTCGAATATTACGCCTCGAATGCTACTATTGTTTAAATAGATCAATTTAGACCATGGGCCATTGCATCATTGAGAGTACTGCTGAGGTGTCAGCTACTCTACAACAATTTTCTTTATTGAAAATGCTAAATTTAATTTATTAACTTGAAATTAAAAATAAAATATAAACTTCAAAAAAGATTTTTCATTTTTGAAATTCATTTAAACTTTAGGTATCGCGTTTGTGTGAAGTTACCTAGTTTTCTTTTTTTGTTGTTTTTTGTTTTTTTAACTTATTTGAGAATAATGACTGTTTCGTTAAGAAAGTATATCGGCTGGAATGAAAAGAAAATATTAGTGTTTAGGATTACAAACCGCTTCTTTAAGAATTCTAATTCAAAAATACATAATGTATCTAAGCAATCCTACTCCAAAGTGGTAGTATCCCATGCAAATTATCCCGACACTATTTAAGTAGTAAGTAGCTGATAGGCCGGGCAGCAATCCATTGCGTGACACCTGACACGAAGAGCTACGTCACGACTATTGCTATACGCAGAGCTACGTCACCACTGTTGCTACACGCAGAGATACGTCACACCAATGTCTACACACAGAAATATATGCGACTCAACAAAAGTAAATAAATAATTACTGTATTTAAGATACCAATTTTATTCATAAAAATTCAAATCATTCACGAAATAATCATTTAGCTACCTCCATTAAATCGCAAAAAAAAAAACAGCATAGTATGAATTAAAAAGGTCCAAAACTTCATAAAACGAACTTTTTCCATCAAAATGTTTATAACATTATTAAGAGGAAAAATCAAAGTAATTTTTATTTAATTTTTAAAAATTTTGAATCCCTTTTTAACATGTTCGAAATTTTGGCAGAAAATTTTGTTTTGATTTGAGTTAGCTTTGCAGAAAATGTTACGACTGTTTTCAATCGACCACGTCATTTTACGCAACTCACTTTTTTCGGTGACAAACACATTGATTTGGAAATTCTCGCAAAAAATCAAATAAGTGTTGGATTTTAATGAAACTTTCAGTAATCATTCACAAATGAATGAAATTATTTTTGAAACTATTATTTTTTAAGCATCTTGGTGAAAAATATTTTTAACTTTGTTGCTCCCTTCTCCACATAAATCCATGAAATTTTAATAAATTTTAATTGGTTGCAAATTATTTTTTATTAGTTAGACGTAGGACTCATCCAGAAATATAAATCATCTACTTTTTTTATTTTAAATTTTTCGGCATTATCCGAAAATCTGATCCGAAGAGTAAAATATAAAATGCAATAAAACTCTGATATTATTCAATTTGATAAGCTTTCAATTGCTGGAATTAAACAAAAAGCATTCACGGTTTTGAACAAAAGAAAAATCAACAGAATGACATGAGAAAACACTAATTTTATATATATATATATATATATATATATTGTAAGTTGGGGTTAATATATATATATATATAGAGAGAGAGAGTTTCTGAAAGGTTTTTTCTGTTGCTGAGGTGATGTGTCGTCCCCCGTGGGGATCTTCATATCGAAATGGCCATTCAACATCTTTGAATTAATCCTTTTTTAATATATATATATATATATATATATATATATATGTGTGTGTGTGTGTGTGTGTGTGTGTGTGTGTGTGTGTGTGTGTGTGTGTGTGTGTGTGTTGTAATAGTTGTTACACTGGTTTATAAAATTCTAGTATCACTACACAAAAGATTTCATGTTTCGGAGCAGAATCGCTCCTCTTCTGGTGATATGTGGAACAGTGGGTTAAAATCTACGTGTTCTTTCACTTTCTTACAATATATATATACACATACATATATGTACACATTTAAACTAGAAAACTTTTAAAAATGTACAAAATTGGCCAGACACATATCGAGTAGAAATTGAAATAAGACTATGGAAAAGACCCTTGCAACGGTGGCAAAATATGTAAACAGTGCCAGGAAGAAAAGTTAGCTATCATGTTATTGCCATACAAAAATGAATTACTAAATGAAAGAACACAAATTATGACGAAGTAACAAATACCTACTAGGATCATACAATCATGGTTGAAAATGTTATAACTTTTCCTAATTTTGAAAATGGCGCGTTCATAAAAAAAAATCATGTTACGTGAGTGCTTAAAAAAAAAACCCGTAAAATCAGTTATCATAAATTGCCTGAAGACACCTGGGTTGCGTAATAACTCGTTTACAAATGAAATATATATATATATATATATATATATATATATATATATATATATTGTGTGTATTTTGGCAGCATTTTTTCATTAATGCAGGTTTCATTGAATAATATAGACAAGTTTTGTCTATTAATTTTGTGTAGGATCCGTTCATACTGTCTGATATACTTGATGGTGATATCGTTGAAAGACAACAAAAAATCACAGTAATTGTTGATTTTTTTTTATCAGGTCTAAGATTTCGGCTCACATAAGCCATTATCAAAGAGTAAATATTAACACACAGTAAACATAGAACATTTAAGTTATTAACAATAAAGAGAATTAAATTGAAAATATAAGTCCATCCCTACCGTGGAGGATGGCCGAAGACAGTGACAAAATAGTGGCGTTGTGGTCCCTGATCTGATTACAGGCATTTGAGTACGTTATTGGAAATATCAAAATTGATTGTATTCAAACCAGGTTTAAATTGTTTAATGTAGATTGCTTCGAGGATTTTTAGTTTCTGTTTATTATTTTCTTGTTTAAGTATGTACGTGTTATCAACGAGCGTTTTTCTCAGAAGTGTGCGTTATATATATATATATATATATATATTCACAGATAGATGTGTGTGTGTGTGTGTGTGTGTGTGTGTGTGTGTGTGTGTGTGTGTGTGTGTGTGTAATGAGGTCAGCACATCGGCGACAATCAATAATAAATAATAAAAGGTTAACAAACAACACTAAAAGATAGCAACAATTAACCGCATTCGGGTTCACAATAACCGTTTGAATAATACAATAGGCCTTGCTACCAACAATGCACTAATGATCAGCATATATAAATAGCCGAGCCAAAACACTACACGTGGTCTAAAGATTGAATTCAAGCATGAAACAGTTGCCGCTTGTTTTTGACCTCAGTGTCCGCTTTATACTTACATACGATCTATTGCTGACAATAGGCACTTTTACCTTAAAAATATATATATATATATTTATCGCATAGAGAGAGTGAAAGAGATAGAGAAAGAGTTTGCCAAAAATGTATACACACTTCGGGAAATGAAAAACGCTATAATCAAGAGATGCATAAAATGGTGTATTTTAGCTTCCAGATGGCACTACACATATCAGAACGGCGAACTACTGCTTACGTAACGTTCTGCATTTCCCTATTCTTTTATTTTTCTGTACTTTTTGATTTCCTGTATTTATTTCTTACTTTTTTTCTGCATTCCTTTCTTCATTGCTGCATTTCTATTTTCTTTCTTTTTTTCTTTTATACATTTTTTTGAATTTTTTTCTTTACTGGTTTTTTGTCTTTCTTTTTTATGCATTTCGTTTTCCTTTCTTTTTTTCATTTCTTTCTTTTCTTTTTTCATTTCTTTCTTTTCAGAATTTTGTCTATCATTTTTTCATATTTCGTTTTTCTTTCTTCATTTGTTTTGCATTTTTATTTTCTGGATTTTTGTCTTCTTTTTTCAATATTTCGTTTTTCTTTCTTTTTTTGCATTTCTTTTCTTTTTGAATGTTGTATCTTTTTTCTGTATTTTCATCTTTCTTTTTATATTTTTCGTTTTATTTTTATTTTTATTTTTTTTAAGGGGGGGGGATTTCTTTCTTTGGATTTTGTCTTTGTTTTTTCCACGTTTTGCTTCTTTCTTTTTTGGATTTCTTTCTTTTCTCGATTTTTGTCTTTCTTTTTCCTATATTACAATTTTCAGTCATTTTATTTTTTTATTTTTTTTATTAATTTTGCATTTCTTTCTTTCCTGAATTTTTGTCTTTTTCCATATTTCTTTTCTCTTTCTATTTTTGCCTTTCTTTCTTTTCTAGATTTTTGTCTTTTCTTTTTCCATATTTCGTTATCCTGTCATTTTTTTTTTTTTTTGCACGTCTTTCTTTTCTAGATTTATGACTTTTTGCTATTTAGACAAAGATTACCTTAATTAATATTCTCTTCACATCGGTTTATAATGACATTTTATTTTTCTACATTTCTAAACGACAATTAAAAATTATAATTTTAGAAGGTGAAATTTTCACCGTAATATGTTGAAAACTACCTTTTTTTTTATACAAGAAACATTGCCGAGGCAGTGATGTTAGTTAAAATAAGAGTTGTTTCAAGAAAAAAAAAATGCTATTTCGACACACCATATTATTACAGACACGTTAACTAAAGATTTGCAAATTTTTTTTATCCGACATCATTTCTAGTTAGTATAAACGTTATTTTGAAAAGTGACAACATTGAAATATATCGAAAAAAAGTTCGCCTGACATCAAGCAAATACGATTTTTAAGTAGAATTGCCGCAGTATATGGAAAAGTTTGACCCATGTTCTCTTGTCGTCTGTTTAAACTGACGCCTTATTTTCTATATATCTAAATTATAATTATAAACTACAACTTTTAAACGTGAAAATTTTATAGAAATATGTTGGAAGATTTCCAAGTTTTCATTTGAAACCAACAAAGCACAAACCGTAGGCAAAAAAAAAATGGTCTCAATATCTGGTAAAAAGTAAGCGTCAGGTTAATCTGACGTCAGAAAGATAGAGGTTAGATACGTTTTTCCAACATTTTCGTCGATTTCTTTTACTAACTTTATTGGTTTTCAGCCCTAAGTTATTGATGTAATATTCTTAGCGTTTCATTCTGGGTAATGATAACAAAACTACTTCAGTCAATTTGTATCAAGCTGGGGGTGATGTTAGTGACGGTAATAAAATGTGAAACCCCGGATGTTTCTTTAAAATATTTGATTGTATAAGCAACACCCACTTTTGCTTCACCGCCCCCTATAAAAATTTTTTTTAAATTTTCCACGGAGCTTATATGCGAAATTGATGGATCTGCTAAGTTAATGTTTATCTCGACACCGTAGACAATATAACCAATCCCATGGAAACTGCTATCATGAGCTTTTTTCGCTGATGCCCTAACTACATGAATTTAAGCATGCTACTAGATTGGTGGATGTGCGTTGTGGTGGATTAGATATCGGCTCGGAACGAGAACTCAGGGAGCCGAGTTCGAATTCCAGATGAGTTCATTGCATTAACTTACGCGCAAATACCCTTGGGAAAGGTATTAATTCGTCTCTTCCTTCCAGTCATGGGTTAAATGACAGGACAGATTGGGTTCTATAGCCTTTCTTGGCAACCAGTCTCCCGCAGAAAGCAATGACAAGCTACTGCGGGATAATCTTCTGCCTAGTCAGTCATGTCTCTTTCGAGACATGATCGCTCAAGCGTGTATCACGTATGAAACTTAACTGACTGATTGATGTGTTTCGGCCATCTAAAGCAATGGCAACCTACTGCGGGATAATCTTCTGTCCAGTCAGTCATGTCTCTTTCCAGACATGATCGCCGAAGCGTGTATCACGTATGACACTTAACTGACTGACTGAAAGTAAATGTGTTTCGGCCATCTAAAGCAATGGCACCTACTGCGGGATAATCTTCTGCCCAGTCAGTCATGTCTCTTTCGAGACATGATCGCCCAAGCGTGTATCACGAATGGCACTTAACTGACTGACTAGATAGGCATGTAGGTCTCACTCATTTATTCTTGACATAGTTAAATAAAACCACCACTTCTACTCCAACAGATTTTTTCCAAAATTTCCCGCCTATGGAAATCCTTTCAGTTTACTTATTTCCCGGATAAATACACTCATCAAAAATTTAAATGCAACGTCAATCGACATCTTCTGATTTTTTAAAATCCAGTTAATCTTTTCTCCTTTCCTCAGTCTCCTCAGGCCAGGCCCTGTACATAGCATTTTACCATTTCCACGTTTGTAATAAGTTGGCCTCCAGAGCTAATTTGGTTTACAGGAAAACTAAAAACAGGGATCAAAGTTGTCAGCGATAGTCATAATCGTTAAACGAGTTGACAACCAACATGGAGAACACCACACAACCTCTGATGGGAATGTGCAGCATTCAGGAGGATCTTCTTTCTTTTATGGGTCGTGTCCTTTGAATTCGTAGACGGTCACACTCCTTAGAAACCAATATCTTTATCAGAAAAACTAAAAACATGGATCAAAGTTGTCAGCGATAGTCATTTTTTTTTAATCGTATCATCCCGAGCAAGGCGGTAACGCCACTGATGTACAGGGGGCTATGTAATAGTGAAAAGATCGGAAAAGAGAAAGCCGGAAACCATATCCTAAACAGGGAACAAGGGATGAGTCTCTTAACCTGTTCAATAGACAAGGGTGGAGTGTGAACCGGGCGATAGATAGATCTAACTACTCCAATTGAAAAAAAAACCAAGTGAGAAGGTTGGAAAAGAGAAAGCGGAAACCACATCCTTAACAGGGAACAAGGGATGAGCTTCTTAACCTGTTCAATAGACAAGGGTGGAGTGTGAACCGGGCGATAGATAGATCTATCTACTCAAATTGAAAAAAACAAAAAACAAAAACAAAGTGAGAACATTGGAAAAGAGAAAGCCGGAAACCACATCCTAATCAGGGAACAAGAGATGAGCCTCTTAACCTGTTCAATAGACATGGGTGGAGTGTTAACCGGGCGATAGATAGATCTATCTACTCCAATTGAAAAAAAAAGCAAAGTGAGAAGATTGGAAAAGAGAAAACCGGAAACCACATCCTAAACAGGGAACAAGAGATGAGCCTCTTAACCTGTTCATTAGACAAGGATGGAGTGTGAACCAGGCGATAGATAGATCTATCTACTCCAATTGAAAAAAAAAAAAGCAAAGTGAGAAGATTGGAAAAGAGAAAACCGGAAACCACATCCTAAACAGGGAAGAAGGGATCAGCCTCTTAACCTGTTCAATAAACATGGGTATCGTTAAACGAGTTGACAACCGACATGGAGAACACCACACAACAACTGATGGGAATGTGCAGCATTCAGGAGGATCTTCTTTCTTTTATGGGTCGTGACCTTTCAATTCTTAGACAGTCATCCTCCTTAGGAACCAATATCATTATCAGAAAACTAAAAACATGGAGCAAACCTTTTAGCGATAGTCATAACCGTTTAACGAGTCGACAGCAGTCACAGATAAGACTCTGCGATCTCTGATGGGAATGTGCAACTTTCATGGGGTGTCTTCTTTCTTTTATGGACCGTCTCTTTTCAGGTCGTTAGCGACCATGGTCCTCAAGAGCAATTATCGTTCTCAGAAAAACTGAAAAGATGGATTAAACTTGTCTGCGATAGTCATAATCATTTAACGAGTTGCAAACGTCATGAATAACATCCAGTAATCTTTGGTGTGAAGGCACAGCTTTTATGCGGATCTTCTTACAGTTGGAGAAATTATCAGTGAGACTTGATTGCTAACTATTGCTCTACGAAAAGACTTTCGCGCATCTGTTTGTCACTTGGATTCTTAGCATTTTTGGTGTGTGTCGTTTCGTTGGTGTGCAAACTGTGCTGGATTATATCAGCCCGTGCATCGCTGACATATTAACATCTATTGTTGCAAACCTACAGAAATTTCCACGGTCTACCTCGTCACATGAAAGCTCGTAAAGATCAGAAAAAGAACTAGCAAAAAAAAGGCCAGCCGCTGTACAAAACAATTTAGGATTGCCGAGTTTTCAATACTCGTTGCAAGTTACTTGCTAAACTCAGGAGCCAATATCGTTCTCAGGAAAGCTAAAGACATATATCAAACTTGTCGGCGATAGTCACAATCGTTTAACATGGAAAACACACCGTACCCTCTGGTGGGGATGCGCACCCTCTTTCTTTTGTGGACTGTGTTCTTTCAGGACATAGATGATCATGGTCCTTAAGAGCCAATATTGTTCTCAATAAACTAAAAACATGGATCAAACTTGTTAGCGATTGTCATAATCGTTTAAAAATTTGACAGTGGTCATGGAAAACACACCGTGCCCTCTGGTGGGGATGCGCAGCTTTTATACTGATAAAGAACGTAATTAGAAAGCAGGTTAACAGAAGAATGCGTTTTCTATGCGTGGAGACAATCCAAAGAGAACTAAAATATCTACCTGGCTTTGTTTTCTTAACAAAATAGCAAGGAAACGACGAAAGATGGCTTTTAAAAAATAAGTCATTGAAAAATATTTTAAAAGTAAAGAAAACTATGCTGAACTGCTATAATATATAATTTTCTGCATGACATTAAATGTCGGACAATCTCTTCAGTAATGAAAATTCGAAGTCGCCAAAGATGTGGTTCTACCGACGAATACTAAGGCAATAAAGCGACTAAGATGCGAGAGGTCACCGAGAATATAAGAAAGTGTGAAACTATGCAAACAACGAGGGAATTCTGAAAAAATTATTAGCTTACTTTTACAGTCAGGAAAAGACAGCTTAAGTTTCTGGTACATATAATGAGGAAGGAATGTTGAGAGAAATTAACACTCATGTGATATAATGGATGCAGGAGAAGCAGGGTAAAACAGTGTTTAATCTCATTAACAATGAATGGTTAGCAAGACAAATACAAAGACAAAAAGGAACGGTAAAGAATAAATTATCATTTAGATCAACAAATGACAAGAAGTTGTGGAGATCCATGATCTCTCACATCCTAAAAGAGGAATTCGATTCTATCGATTAGTTATCCAGAATTTTGCAGTTGATGACTTTCCAAATTTCCCTATCTATACAGCACTTCTTTGAGATGAAAACCCGCTTTGGTAGGGTTAATGCTGTTTCATTTCGTTTCTTCCACATCATCTTGTTTCTTACGTTTTTGAAGTATCCACTTTTCATCATTCGTTATAATTTTTTTAAGAATAGAAGATTTTAGTGACGTTTGTTTTTCATAAATTGTTTGGAAGCCACACACCAAGTTGACTAACATAACCAAATGATTTTTTGTTGCTGAACTTTGGTATTTTAACATGTATTGGCCTTCTTCTGCATCGTATAACGTTAGCATAATGACTTGGTTTGATCACTATTATCCTCAACTGTTCTACTCAACCATTGACAATTGATCTGTCAGTAATCTCAACTTTTGACATGTTCTATAATTCATTGTAATTTACCATTTACTCTCTGCCATGGCTGATGCTGACCTCTCGGAAAGACTCGTTGTATCTTCTTGGATTAACGTTCTTGGTTATGATATGAAGTGGAAATACTATATTGAATCCATTACTACGTCAGCTGCTAGGAAGTTTGGTTCACTGTGTCGTGCTAGACGATTTTTCTCTCAAGAGTCATCTATAAGTCTACCATTCACCCATACTTAGTGTTGTGGATCCTGGTTGAGAAACCACACAAATTGACAAAAGCAGATATGGAGATAGAAAATATAAGTTACATGGAACAAAAGTATACAAACTCAAACACGGGTTAGTCAATTCCGGAATACTAGGAATACTATTAGTAGAATCAATATATACGGTCTTGTAGTGAAAAAGTATGTCCGGGTAATGAGTCTATATTCAAACAACTCCAACTTACTATGCACCAACTTACTGACCAACAGTATTTACCAACCTTCCCACGCAAGGCTAGATGTGACACAAGGTCTATTTATTGTGGGTCTTTCCGGCCACATAGCCAGGCCAAAAACTAGCTGTCTATTTTTCCCCACTACACTTTACAACAGTATTTACCAACCTTCCCACGCAAGGCTAGATGTGACACAAGGTCTATTTATTGTGGGTCTTTCCGGCCACATAGCCAGGCCAAAAACTAGCTGTCTATTTTTCCCCACTACACTTTACAACAGTATTTACCAACCTTCCCACGCAAGGCTAGAAGTGGCACAAGGTCTATTTATTGTGGGTCTTTCCGGCCACATAGCCAGGCCAAAAACTAGCTGTCTATTTTTCCCCACTACACTTTACAACAGTATTTACCAACCTTCCCACGCAAGGCTAGATGTGACACATGGTCTATTTATTGTGGATTTTCCCGGCTATATAGCCAGGCCAAAAACTAGCTGTCTATTTTTCCCCACTACACTTTACAACTATATTTACCAACCTTCCCACGCAAAGCTAGATGTGACACAAGGTCTATTTATTGTGGGTCTTCCCGGCTATTTAGCCAGACCAAAAACTAGCTGTCTATTTTTCCACACTACACTTTACAACTATATTTACCAACCTTCCCACGCAAGGCTAGAAGTGGCACAAGGTCTATTTATTGTGGGTCTTTCCGGCCACATAGCCAGGCCAAAAACTAGCTGTCTATTTTTCCCCACTACACTTTACAACAATATTTACCAACCTTCCCACGCTAGGCTAGATGTGACACAAGGTCTATTTATTCTGGGTCTTCCCGGCTATATAGCCAGACCAAAAACTAGCTGTCTATTTTTCCCCACTACACTTTACAACTACAGTTCCCTGTATAGGCAGGATAATAAGTACACATCAGGTGAGTCCATTCTTGTATCCAAAAAAGAGGTGATCCCCAGCACTTAGAATATTGCTGCTACGTATTGTCCAATTGTCCAGTGCCCCTACTATTTATCTAAAACTCATCAAAAATCCAAAGAAGAATCAATATTATTGGCCACAATCTAACGTCTTGGCTTTAGTCACATTTCTCACCACCGTAAGGTTGTCTCCCTTTGATTTTTCTATGAATACTTTCATAGTAATAGTTCAGATGAGTTTTTTTTACTATGGTGCCTAGATTCTAATAAGCGCATTACTAGACTAGTAACGATCTCTCCTCAATTTACAGTCGAGCTGGCTCTATGTAACCTTAGATGCTATGCTAACAGTTTCTTTTCTCGCACTTCACGCTTGTGGAACTTCATTCCATGCATTCCAGTCAACTTTAATCTGCAAAATTTTAAATGCAGTGTCAATCGTTATCTACAGTCCTGCTGGTTACTCTTCCTCTGTTTTCGTTGCTTAGCAATGTTTCTGTTTCGAACTCTTTCACACCCTGTGTCTCTGTGGCTTTACTCTTTTGCTTGAGATTAACTTGATTAAAAATTAACAATAAGCTACATTTTTACTTCTCGTAAAATTGTCATAGATAAATAAGTAGAGGGTAAGTTATTTTATCTCACTCACTCTCAAGTGATTCGTATTTTATGACAAGTGATAGAGGCTGTGAAGTGCGGTCACTAACTTGATTCAGTCAGTTAAATGTCATACGTGATACACGATTGGATGATCACAATTGACAGATCAGAGGATTTTCCGCAGCAGGTTGCCATTACTTTCTGCGGTAGATTGGTTGCTAACTAAGACTATAGAACCCAATCTGTCCTGTTATTTAACTCATACCTGGAGGGAGAAGAGACGGATTAATACCTTTCCAAAGTGTATTTGCGTGTAAATGAATGCAACGAATTCAACTAGAATCCGAACTAGACTTTAATTTCTCGTTCTGATCCGATATCCACTGCAACACAACGCACACCTCACTTAATTTTTTTTATATAATCGTATCGCCCCAAGCAAATCATTATACTGCCACTGTTGTGCAGGGTTACATAGAAGGAAAAGTATGAGAGGGAGTGACAGAATTCAGGGAGTGTCAGGAAGTGGGTAAGAGAAAGATGAGAATACTGAAGAGATGAGATGAGAGCATGAGAGAGAGGATGCAAGTTAGTGAGATAGGAGATGACTATTGACTTTACATTTAAATTCTTGGAGATTATAGCTGTCGAGGAAGCAAGTAAACGGAAGAGAATTCCACAGGCTGGAAATGCGAGAAAAGAAGCTGAAGGAATTGAATTTGCGTTTACATTTTATTGGTTTCACAGTAAAAGGGTGGAACCTAGTTGCTAATCTTGTGGCTTGAGTAAATTCATATATAGGGAGCACCAGTGAGTTAATTTCATCTGAGCAGAAGCCGTGAAAGTACTTGTAGAAGAAACACAGGGAAGCCACACTGTGCCGGTGAGAAAATGACTGTATCTGAGCTGCCAAGTCGGGATCGATCACATTGCAGATTCTCCGTTGAATTTTGTCAAGAACTCTGTTGGGACGCCCGCGCCTATTCGGCTATAATGGACTATTCCATTACTATGTAAAGTAATGGTGGCATCTACGTAGGTAGAGAGTGTGCCGAGCAGCCGATCGACGTCAGTCGTAGACTTCCGGTGACGACCCGGAAGTAACCATTGCTCATACTACGTCTTACGACGGTTGAGATGATTAACCCTTATTCTTGTATTGGATACTAATAACCTTTGTAAATACTATTTTCACGGAATACAACAATTAACCTATTCCTGTTGTTGAGTTATTTATTCTTACTCACGACATAACAAACCCCTAGGTGGATAGCAGGAGCACCCGAAAGCGACAATAAAATTATAGATTTCAATGTTACACTCTGATATGGACACCAGTACAGAAGGGAGAAGCGTAAGATTTTATCTCGCTCTTAAGTGTTTTATGACCAGCAATAATGTATGTGAGATAAGGTTTTCAAAGCAGATCACCTAATTGATCGGAACTTTTATGCAAGTGTCAAACAAACCGAGCATTAAGAATTAATGACCATAGGCTTATTTTAACAAAGTTAGGATTGAGATAGTTCAGTTCTGGACTGCCCGTTAATGGGTAAAGACTGTCCCTCGGGGTAGATACGACTTACTTGTTACAGTTAGCAATCGCACGTCTTGATGTTGAGATGGACAGAGAGTCTTTAGTACGAAGAGTTGTGGGGGAAAAGCTTGGCTGTTACAATGTCAGAAGTGAAGGAAGTTGTCTTCAAATGCCATTTACATACTTAACCAGTCGGTCAGTCAGTCAGTTAAGTGCCATACGTGATACATGCTTGGGCGATCATGTCTCGAAAGAGACATGACTGACTTGGCAGAAGATTATCCCGCAGTAGGTTACCATTGCTTTCTGCGGTAGACTGGTTGCCGACCAAGGCTATAGAACCCAATCTGTCCTGTTATTTAACCCATAACTGGAAGGAATAGATGGATTAATACCTTTCCCAAGGGTATTTGCGCGTAAGTGAATGCAATGAATTCTGCTGGAATTCGAACTCGGCTCCCCGATTTCTCGTTCCGAGCTGATATCCAATGCACCACAACGCACATCCTTAACCACTTAACCAGACCGTGCATAAATAGCGAAATACATTGGAGAGAGGGTTCGAATATTTATTTCTCGCCTCCTGATTCTTATTGCTAGTGATTGGTTTTTATTTGTAGTATACCGTCTACATTTCTGTTCTCAAGGTATTCTTTGAACATGAAAAGTGGATTGTGAAACATTCTCCCCTGAACTAGGGAGGTTCTTGGTGATATAACAGAGCCTTGTTTTGGGGGGTTTTTCCTCACAGCTCTTAAATGTTTTCTTGACCGACTTGTTTAATGTCTGTTGTTCGCTACACCAGTAGTTTCTTTCCTTTTCGGGACTTACCAAATCGTTGTGTTAGCTGATCGATTTTCCTTCTTTTCTTAGCATAAAAATATCTTACCTTTCTTCCATAGACAGTTCTCTCGTCTTCATGTTGGTTTGCCCTTTTTAAAAAGAAATGCAGCCTTTACAGGTTACATCCATGGCTAAAACAGAGTAGTCATTCAAAGATATTTAATGTAAACAGTCAGTCAGTTAAGTGCCATACGTGATACACGTTTGGGCGATCATGTCTCGAAAGAGACATGACTGACTCGGTAAAATATTATCCTGCAGTAGGTTGCCATTACTTTCTGCGGTAGACAGGTTGCCGGCCAAAGCAATAGAACCCAATCTGTTCTGTTATTTAACCCATAACTGGAGGAAAGAGACGGATTAATACCTTTCCCAAGAGTATTTGCGCATAAGTGAATGCAAGGAATTCAACTGAAATTGGATCTCAAATCAATCGAAAATCCAAAAAAGATATCGATTGACATCGTATTTATCCGGGAAAGGATTTCCACAGGCGAAAGATTTGGGAAAAGAAATGGAGTAGAAGTGGCGGTTTTATTTAACTATGTCAACAGTAAATGAGTGGGACCTACACGCCAATCTAGTAGCATGCTTGAATTCATTTAGTCAGGATACTAGCAAAAAAACTTATGATAGCTGTTTCCATGAAAATGGGGATTGGTTATATTGTCTACGATGTCTAGATAAACATTAACTTAGTAGAGCCTTCAATTTCACATATAAGGTCCGTGGAAAAATTTTAAAATATTTTTATAGAGGGCAGTGAAGCAAAAGTGGGTGTTGCCTATACAATCAAATATTGTAAATAAACATTATTCAGTTAAGTGCCATACGTGATACACGCTTGGGCGATCATGTCTCAAAAGAGACATGACTGACTGGGCAGAAGATTATCCCGCAGTAGATTGCCATTACTTTCTGAGGTAGACTCGTTGCCAAGAAAGGCTTTAGAATACAATCTGTCTTGTTGTTTAACCCATAACTGGAGGGAAGATACGGATTAATACCTTTCCCAATGATATTTGCGCTTAAGTGAATGCAAAAATTCAACTGGAATTTGAACTCGAATCAATCAAAAAGGCAACACCTGGGCAACAAGAAACCCTTCAGTCACGTGTCCCAATCGTTTTGCTCACTTGAAAAATGGATGGGTTTAAACAAAAGACGGTATATCCTAAGTTGTCTGATACATCTAAATTTAAATAGCATGAATTAAAAGCCAAAGTTTTGAACACTTGTATCATATCCATCTTTTGATTTTAAACGCAAATGTCTTTCGTGAACAAAAAAATAAAGGAAGTTGCCTTGCTGTCCCAATACTTTTGGGGGAGACTGTACATATGATCTATCGCTAATGACGTGGGTAAATAATCGGTTCTTTGTACAGCTTCAGAAAATACCTGACTCCTCCTGCTCTGCTCTAACTTTACAAGATCAGATCCAAAATGACATATTGTGCCATAGATAGACTGAAGCCGTCTAATCATCACTTTCCAGCATTGACTGAGTTCAAAGCGTTTACGCGGACTTGTAGGCAATGAATTATTTACTACGCCTTAGTACTCCTTTTTTTTAAAGACGAAACGTCGCAACATTTTATCATTTCAATAGAAAATGTTACATTTCTTAATTTCACCGGTTCTATTCGCAAATCATTCATCTTACATACGTATATCGATTGATTATTATGTTTTAACAGTATATCGTCTTCCGGTTATTTAATGCTTAAAACATTTCTTTGTTTTAAATATATGACTTATAAAAAAATCCTTCAGATTGTTGTTTCCATCAATTTATAATTTTGACTCCAGAACGGAGTTTATAATGTGCTATAGACCATCTTCCTTCGAGTAGGTTAGGATAGTCTGTGATTTTATCTTCTTGAATAGGTCCTCTAAACTAATCATGTCAAAGTTCAGTTCAAATTTCGAACAATTTTATCCGAATCGACAAGCAACTGATGAATTCCAGCGTGCCCAACGACCGAAAAGTTGGGTTAATATATAAAAAAAAAGATGTAAGTAATAGTTCGCGTGCAAATACTGATAACTCCTGATCACAGATTATCAGAGAGAAACTTACTTTCTCCGTCTCCATCATAATATATTTGTACCGAGCTTATCTGTATCTTTGTACCGAACTCGGTACAAAGATACACATAAGGAAGGCGACTTTCGTTTTTTGAGTACATGTAAACATTCACAGGAGAACGCTCAATATATTTAAGGTCTCATCATTTTATAGCTGAATCGGCTAGATTTAACCGTGCGTGCTAACAGTTTCTTTTATTGCATTGTGGGACTTTTTTCCGGCTTCTTTATTTCTAACCAATTTTGATCTTCAAAAGTTTTAATTCAGCCGTTATCTACTGTTTTCTTGATTCCTCTTCTTTTATCGTTTTCGCTCCTTTATGTTTCTTTTTCTTTTTCTTTCATCTCTATTAGAACATGGCATTCAACCTTTTAGAGAGAGGATTACCTAAAATACAAAATTTACCAGCCCTAAAGTTACCATTAGCCAGCAAGGTAAAAAAGCTAAAGTTTTAAAAGATAATGTGTTAATTTATCATTATGTCATTTTTCATCATATTTCGATTTCTGCTTTGGTCTCATTACCAACCAAGTCTGCGGGGAGACCTAAGGCAGGCCGTGACGTGTTGCTATGGCTCCATTTCATGTTTTTCTATCTTCCCTATCATCCCTAGCATTACATAGATAGAGTTTTCCTTAGTGTGTGGGCTGTACTTAACAAGACAATTTTTTGTATATCTCTTAAGCTGGGGTTTCCAGGGATTCTTTCAATGTGTTGTTTTGTTCCATTTTTTATCATTCCAAGTGCACCTACTATCACAACTTTTGTTTTCAATTTCCACATTTTTTCTATTTCAATTTCCAAGTCTTTATATTTCGAGTTTTTCAAATTCCTTGATTGCTATGTTACAATCCGCTGGACAAGCCATATCAATTAATAGACAAGTTTTCTCCTTCTGGTTTTTCACAATAATGTCTGGCCTGTTTGCTTCAATTTTTCTGTCTGTGTAGATGGTGTAATCCTATAGAATGGTTACATCTTCTATTTCTGTAACCGGTGCTGGGTGATGTTCATACCAGTGTTTGTTTACAGCTTTTCCATAATGTTTGCACATTGTCCAATGTAAATATTGCCCAACTCTATCGTGGCGATTTTTATATTCATTTGGAGCAAGCACAGAACAGCCTGAGATTAGGTGGTCTATTGTTTCTTGGTGTTTATCACAAAACCTGCATTTTAGATCCATATTATTATGCATAATATTTGCCTGAAAGTTTCTAGTGAAAAGACTTTGGTCTTGTGCTGCAAGAATAAAGCCTTCAGTCTCAACATTGGATTTATTGGCACGTTCTGGATATTGGCCATGCAGAGGTTTGTCTTGCCAGCGCTGTTTCATTTGTTCAAGAGCTTTATCTTTGGCTTTCATTTTCATATTTTTTGCCGCAATAGTTGGTTCTTGGCTTCTGTTTTGCTTTTCTACATAATCTACTAACTGTAAATCTTGTTTGTATTTACTGCCTTCTTTTATTATTGAATATTTTTTCTTTCTTTCTTTCTTTCTTTCTTCATGTTGCCTTACTAATTGTATCATCCAACCCTTTGTTGTTTCTATGTATGTTAGTAAGCCAATAGTTGTTGTCTTGTATGACAATTCCAGCTGAATAAGACCTCTTCCACCTTCTTTACGGGGTATGTATAGACGGTCTACATCAGCCTTTGGATGATGCATCTTATGCTTAGAAAGAAGCTTCTTGTTTTAGAATCCATTCGCCTGATGTCGTTTAGAGTCCAGTTTAAGATGTTGAAGCTATATTGGTTATATTTATTATTATTATTATTATTATTATTATTATTATTATTATTATTATTATTAGTAACTCTATTGCTTTTTGGGGTTTAAATGATTTTTTAAAAATCTATTAGCCAACATGTTTGCGGAAAACCTCTGGATTTCAAAGAATTGTTTAAAGTTGTGTTCCTTTTTTCAAAATTAACTTACTAACTCACTCCGGTTCGTAACGCTTCAACCTGAAGCGTTTTATCCAGATCAGTCATTTAATTGCCATACGTGATAAACAGTTGGGCGATCATGTCTCTTTCGAGACATGATCGGCAGATTTTACCACAGTAGGTTGCCATTACTTTTTTGTCAACCAAGGATACAGAACCCAAACTGTTCTGCTATTTAACCCATAGCTAGAAGCAAAGATAGATTAATATTATATACAATTATTTGTACATAAGTGAATGAAACGAATTTGGTTGTAATTCGAACTCGGCTCTCTGACTTTTCATTCCGAACCGATATATATAACACTCAGCAATAACAACAACGAATTTAACTCGTTACTGTTTAAAATTTTAGCTCTTTTACTTTACTGACTAATGGTAATCTTAAGGTTATCAGATTTGTATGATAAGCGACCCGCTTTCTAAAAGATTGAATGCCATGTATTAATGAGTTAAATAGTTTCAACATTCATGCTTAGTAGGAGTTATGTAAATCAAAGGTTTATGAAACTTACTAATTATTAAACCCAGAGTGCAACCCTAAAACTTAGGTCCACAGTGAAGCTTTTGTGCGTATAAATCACGAAAACTGTTTAAAATTCTAGCTATTCTTGCTGACGACCAACAGCTTCGATTGTTTTTGTTTTGTATTGTTTTTTTTTTTTGTGTGTGTGTGTGTGTGTGTGTGTGTGTGTGTGTGTGTGTGTGTGTGTGTGTGTGTGTTCTTTTTTCTTTTTTTTTCGTTCAAGGTTTTCAAGCCTAAAGTTTGAGTTTGAGCTTTGGTTAATGGCATATCAACCTCTGTAGGTTATTTAATGCCAAAAAGGTGGGTATTTAAGGTATTATTTTTAAAATATTCAGTTATAGTGAGAAGCTTGATTTAGTCGGATTTTAATTAAAATTTTCTTTTTTTATTCTTTTTTTTTTAATTTTAGAAAACTGGAAATGTCTTCTAGTTTTGTATTTAAAAATGTTTTGCTGGGAATATTTTTCCCTTCAAAAATGTGTTATGAACATAATTTTATCTTCACAAATGTATTGTTGGTAATATTTTTTTCTTCAAAAAGTATATTTTTATGTATCAGTCAGTCAAATGCCATATGTGATACACACTGTCCTGTTGTTTAACCCATAACTGGAGGAAAGAGTCGGATTAAAACCTTTCCCAAGAGTACTTGCGCGTAAGTGAATTCAAATGGAATTCGAACTCGGCTCTCCGATTTCTCGTTCCGAGCCGATATCCACTGCACATCATTTTTATGCATATATTTCTATAAAAATGTATTTTTATGCTTTCATAGTGTTTTGATCCTAGTTTGGGAGTTAACTATTTGCCCATAGTTGGGACCCTAACAAGTGCTACCATTCCGGTCAGGGTGGACCTGAGAAGAACAGCAATTAAGAGGTGGTTCCATGCTCCTCACAACCTCCCAATCAGAGGCCTTGCTGCCGGATGCAGTTTACTGTCATGCCCAGGACTACAAACATAAAGATCTGATTATGAAAAACGCAATATATACCTGATATATGACACGAAAAAATAAACAATAAAAATCAAACAATGCAAATAAAACAGTGTGCGTAATGTTCAGGTATTATATCTACGGGGTTCTCTACAGAAGATCGAAATGGACAGCGTCCGGCGGGTGTCGGGGTGGATGAGTTCCATTCAACGGTAGTCTTCCGAATATTCTAGTAAAGAATAATAAGGTTATAAGCTAGAAATTATGAAGAAGAAATCATCACCTGATTCTGTCTAGGGTAAGCCAGATTTATTGTTTTATTTTTCTAAAGAAGCTGGGACAGGTTCCGACCTTGTCAGGCAACGCATTTACCTTATTGGTGTACAGGCCAGTAGATTTAATAATACATCATCAGTTCAATGCCATACGTGATACACTCTTGGGCGATCATGTCTCGAAAGAGACATGACTGACTGGGCAGAAGATTATCCCGCAGTAGTTTGCCATTGCTTTCTGCGGTACACTTGTTGCCGACCAAGGCTATAGAACCCAATTTGTCCTGTTATTTAACTCATAACTGGAATGAATAGACGGATTAATACCTTTCCCAAGGTTATTTGCGCGTAAGGGAATGCAATGAATTCAGCTGGAATTCGAACTCGGCTCCCTGATTTCTCGTTCCGAGCCGATATCCAATGCACCACAACGCACATCCTCACTTAATAATACACATTGTTTAAAATAAAAATGTGGAGTCTATTCCAAATATCGGTAAACACTAAAATGACATTTGAAACAATAACATGTGAGATTAAAAATAAAGCTATTTAGAAAACATATATATATATATATATACATACATACTAATCGTTTCACCCCAAGCAAGGCGGTACTGCTACTGATGCGCAGGGAGGTACATAAAAGAGTAAATTTTAGGCAGAAGGAGAAAGAGGCACCAGTTACAGGGGGTGTCATAGAAACAATAAGAGAAGAATGAGAACACTGGTGCGAAGACAGTTGCGAAGGTAGAGAGAAAGTATACACGGGGTGATGTAGAAAGGACTGGAGTTAAGTACATATATATATATATATATATATATACTGTACTCATCCGCAGATATGTTTCGCTGTATCACAGCTCATCAGTAAGGTTAGACTCCGATTGCTTTTTAACCCAGGATTGAAACCCGACCGAATTGGCGTCAGTCGGCGATTCTACCTCTGGGCTACGAGCGTTCGGTAGAAGAAGGCAGACTTTTTAGCGCGTATATCATTATACACGCTCAATAGCTAGAGTGCTCTAATTCATTATTGAATGAGCGATGCGTATATGCCGGAGTAGCTACTGTTTTCAAAGTCTCCCATATATATATATTTACAAAGAGTTTATCTCTTAAATAGAGCAGATTTATGGCGAGTTCGAAGTTTCATGAGGACTCCATTATGATGCTCTCACTCGTCAGGACTGTTTCTTATAAAATTATGTTTGTTTCTTGTTTATATAGAGTATGGTGTGGTATTGCAGGAGTAGTCTTGTGATTGGTTAGTTATTATTTTTCTTCTTGTTTATGATTGGTTGATATTAATTTTTTAAAGTATGTTAGTATGTTTTGCTGCTTGACGGTTTATTTAATTTCATGGTTGGGTTTATTGCATTTGTGCTTGTAAGTTAAAAAAACTAACAAATCAAAAATATAATTATAAACAAAACATACAAATAATATAAATACGAGACATAAACGTACATACAAAGACCCCAATGACAAAAATATAATACAACCACTAAACGAAAAATTAAAATAAAATAAATTAAGATAAAAGCAAAAACAAAACAGACGTAAAGCTTACAAACACAAATGCAATAAACCCAATCATGAAAAAAATAGCATGAAAGGAATTAGCATTAAAAAGACACGTAAGATTAAGAAAGAAAGAAAGAAAGAAAGAAAGAAAGAAAGAAAGAAAGAAAGAAAGAAAGTTAGCATAAAAAAGCAGAATGAGGAAATAAAGGAAGAAAGAAAAAAGAAATTAGCATTAAATAGACAAGCAACATGAAGAAAGAAAGAAAGAAAGAAGTTAGCATAAAAAAGCAGAATGAGGAAATAAAGGAAGAAAGAAAAAAGAAATTAGCATTAAATAGACAAGCAAGATGAAGAAAGAAAGAAAGAAAGAAAGAAAGAAGTTAGCATAAAAAAGCAGAATGAGGAAATAAAGGAAGAAAGAAAAAAGAAATTAGCATTAAATAGACAAGCAAGATGAAGAAAGAAAGAAAGAAAGAAGTTAGCATAAAAAAGCAGAATGAGGAAATAAAGGAAGAAAGAAAAAAGAAATTAGCATTAAATAGACAAGTAAGATGAAGAAAGAAACAAAGAAAGAAAGAAAGAAGTTAGCATAAAAAAGCAGAATGAGGAAATAAAGGAAGAAAGAAAAAAGAAATTAGCATTAAATAGACAAGTAAGATGAAGAAAGAAAGAAAGAAAGAAAGAAAGAAGTTAGCATAAAAAAGCAGAATGAGGAAATAAAGGAAGAAAGAAAAAAGAAATTAGCATTAAATAGACAAGCAAGATGAAGAAAGAAAGAAAGAAAGAAAGAAAGAAAGAAAGAAAGAAAGAAAGAAGTTAGCATAAAAAAGCACAATGAGGAAATAAAGGAAGAAAGAAAAAAAGAAATTAGCATTAAATAGACAAGCAAGATGAAAGAAAGAAAGAAAGAAAGAAAGAAAGAAGTTAGCATAAAAAAGCATAATGAGGAAATAAAGGAAGAAAGAAAAAAGAAATTAGCATTAAATAGACAAGCAAGAAAGAAAGAAAGAAAGAAAAGAAAGAAAGAAGTTAGCATAAAAAAGCAGAATGAGGAAATAAAGGAAGAAGAAAAAAAGAAATTAACATTAAATAAACAAACAAGATAAAGCAAGAAAGAAAGAAAGAAAGAAAGAAAGAAAGAAAGAAAGTTAGCATAAAAAAGCATAATGAGGAAATAAAGGAAGAAAGAAAAAAGAAATTAGCATTAAATGAACAAGCAAGATGAAAGAAAGAAACAAAAGAAAGAAAAGAAAGAAGTTAGCATAAAAAAGCAAGAATGAGAAATAAAGGAAGAAAGAAAAAAGTGCCATTAAATAGACAAGTAAGATGAAAGAAAGAAACAAAGAAAGAAAGAAAGTTAGCATAAAAAAGCAGAATGAGGAAATAAAGGAAGAAAGAAAAAGAAATTAGCATTAAATAGACAAGCAAGATGAAAGAAAGAAAGAAAGAAAGAAAGAAGTTAGCATAAAAAAGCAGAATGAGGAAATAAAGGAAGAAAAAGAATTAGCATTAAATAGACAAGTAAGATGAAGAAAGAAAGAAAGAAAGAAAGAAGTTAGCATAAAAAAGCAGAATGAGGAAATAAAGGAAGAAAGAAAAAAAGAAATTAGCATTAAATAGACAAAGCAACATGAAAGAAAGAAAGAAAGAAAGAAGTTAGCATGTCAGAATGAGGAAATAAAGGAAGAAAGAAAAAAGAAATTAGCATTAAATAGACAAGCAAGATGAAAGAAAGAAAGAAAGAAAGAAAGAAAGAAAGAAAGAAAAGTTAGCATAAAAAAGCAGAATGAGGAAATAAAGGAAGAAAGAAAAAGGAAATTAGCATTAAATAGACAAGCAACACATGAAAGAAAAGAAAGAAAGAAAGAAAAGAAGTTAACATAAAAAAGCAGAATGAGAAATAAAGGAAAGAAAGAAAAAAGAAATTAGCATTAAATAGACAAGTAAGATGAAGAAAGAAAGAAAAGAAAAGAAGTTAGCATAAAAAAGCAGAATGAGGAAATAAAGAAAGAAAGAAAAAAGAAATTAGCATTAAATAAACAAGCAAGATGAAGAAAAGAAAGAAAGAAGTTAGCATAAAAGCAGAATGAGGAAATAAAGGAAAGAAAGAAAAGAAATTAGCATTAAATAGACAAGCAAGAAAGAAAGAAAGAAAGAAAGAAAGAAGTTAGCATAAAAAAGCAAGAATGAGGAAATAAAGGAAGAAAGAAAAAAGAAATTGATAGACAAGCAACATGAAAGAAAGAAAGAAAGAAAGTTAGCATAAAAAAGCAGAATGAGGAAATAAAGGAAGAAAGAAAAAGAAATTAGCATTAAATAGACAAGCAAGATGAAGAAAGAAAGAAAGAAAGAAAGAAAGAGTTAGCATAAAAAGCAGAATGAGGAAATAAAGGAAGAAAGAGAAAAAAAAAGAAATTAGCATTAAATAGACAAGCAAGATGAAGAAAGAAAGAAAGAAAGAAAGAAAGAAAGAAGTTAGCATAAAAAAGCAGAATGAGGAAATAAAGGAAGAAAGAAAAAAGAAATTAGCATTAAATAGACAAGCAAGATGAAGAAAAAAAGAAAGAAAGAAAGAAAGAAGTTAGCATAAAAAAGCAGAATGAGGAAATAAAGGAAGAAAGAAAAAAGAAATTAGCATTAAATAGACAAACAGAGATGGAGAAAGAAAGAAAGAAAAGTTAGCATAAAAAAGCAAGAATGAGGAAAATAAAGGAAGAAAGAAAAAAGAAAATAGCGTTAAATAGACAAGTAAGATGAAGAAAGAAAGAAAGAAAGAAAGAAGTTAGCATAAAAAAGCAGAATGAGGAAATAAAGGAAGAAAGAAAAAGAAATTAGCATTAAATAGACAAGTAAGATGAAGAAAGAAATAAAGAAAGTTAGCATAAAAAAGCAGAATGAGGAAATAAAGGAAGAAAGAAAAAGAAATTAGCATTAAATAGACAAGTAAGATGAAAGAAAGAAAGAAAGAAAGAAAAGAAAGAGTTAGCATAAAAAAGCAGAATGAGGAAATAAAGGAAGAAAGAAAAAGAAATTAGCATTAAATAGACAAGCAAGATGAAGAAAGAAAGAAAGAAAGAAAAGAAGTTAGCATAAAAAAGCAGAATGAGGAAATAAAGGAAGAAAGAAAAAAGAAATTAGCATTAAATAGACAAGCAAGATAAAGAAAGAAAGAAAGAAAGAAAGAAAGAAAGAAGTTAGCATAAAAAAGCAGAATGAGGAAATAAAGGAAGAAAGAAAAAGAAATTAGCATTAAATAAACAAAGCAAGATGAAGTAAGACAGAAAGAAAGAAAGAAAGAAAGAAAGAAAGAAAGAAAGAAAGAAAGAAGTTAGCATAAAAAAGCAGAATGTGGAAATAAAGGAAGAAAGAAAAAAGAAATTAGCATTAAATAGACAAGCAAGATGAAGAAAGAAAGAAAGAAAGAAAGAAGTTAGCATAAAAAAGCAGAATGAGGAAATAAAGGAAGAAAGAAAAAAGAAATTAGCATTAAATAGACAAGTAAGATGAAGAAAGAAAGAAAGAAAGAAAGAAGTTAGCATAAAAAAGCAGAATGAGGAAATAAAGGAAGAAAGAAAAAAGAAATTAGCGTTAAATAGACAAGTAAGATGAAGAAAGAAAGAAAGAAGTTAGCATAAAAAAGCAGAATGAGGAAATAAAGGAAGAAAGAAAAAAGAAATTAGCATTAAATAGACAAGCAAGATGAAGAAAGAAAGAAAGAAGTTAGCATAAAAAAGCAGAATGAGGAAATAAAGGAAGAAAGAAAAAAGAAATTAGCATTAAATAGACAAGCAACATGAAGAAAGAAAGAAAGAAAGAAGTTAGCATAAAAAAGCAGAATGAGGAAATAAAGGAAGAAAGAAAAAAGAAATTAGCATTAAATAGACAAGCAAGATGAAGAAAGAAACAAAGAAAGAAAGAAAGAAGTTAGCATAAAAAAGCAGAATGAGGAAATAAAGGAAGAAAGAAAAAAGAAATTAGCATTAAATAGACAAGTAAGATGAAGAAAGAAAGAAAGAAAGAAAGAAAGAAAGAAGTTAGCATAAAAAAGCAGAATGAGGAAATAAAGGAAGAAAGAAAAAAGAAATTAGCATTAAATAGACAAGCAAGATGAAGAAAGAAAGAAAGAAAGAAAGAAAGAAAGAAGTTAGCATAAAAAAGCAGAATGAGGAAATAAAGGAAGAAAGAAAAAAGAAATTAGCATTAAATAGACAAGTAAGATGAAGAAAGAAAGAAAGAAAGAAGTTAGCATAAAAAAGCAGAATGAGGAAATAAAGGAAGAAAGAAAAAAGAAATTAGCATTAAATAGACAAGCAAGATGAAGAAAGAAAGAAAGAAAGAAAGAAAGAAAGAAGTTAGCATAAAAAAGCAGAATGAGGAAATAAAGGAAGAAAGAAAAAAGAAATTAGCATTAAATAGACAAGTAAGATGAAGAAAGAAAGAAAGAAAGAAGTTAGCATAAAAAAGCAGAATGAGGAAATAAAGGAAGAAAGAAAAAAGAAATTAGCATTAAATAGACAAGCAAGATGAAGAAAGAAAGAAAGAAGTTAGCATAAAAAAGCAGAATGAGGAAATAAAGGAAGAAAGAAAAAAAGAAATTAGCATTAAATAGACAAGTAAGATAAAGAAAGAAAGAAAGAAAGAAAGAAAGAAGTTAGCATAAAAAAGCAGAATGAGGAAATAAAGGAAGAAAGAAAAAAGAAATTAGCATTAAATAGACAAGCAACATGAAGAAAGAAAGAAAGAAAGAAAGAAAGAAAGAAGT
Organism: Ascarosepion bandense; assembly: GCA_037127315.1. Classification (NCBI taxonomy): domain Eukaryota; kingdom Metazoa; phylum Mollusca; class Cephalopoda; order Sepiida; family Sepiidae; genus Ascarosepion; species Ascarosepion bandense. The sequence goes on along the minus strand of JBBBDQ010000750.1, from coordinate 4,709,367 downwards.
TAGCATAAAAAAGCAGAATGAGGAAATAAAGGAAGAAAGATAAAAGAAATTAGCATTAAATAGACAAGATGATGAAAGAAAAAAAGAAAGCAAGAAAGAAAGAAAGAAAAAAAAAGAAGTTAGCATAAAAAAGCAGAATGAGGAAATAAAGGAAGAAAGAAAAAAGAAATTAGCATTAAATAGACAAGTCAGATGAAGAAAGAAAGCAAGAAAGAAAGAACGAAAGAAAGAAAGAAGTTAGCATAAAAAAGCAGAATGAGGAAATAAAGGAAGAAAGAAAAAAGAAATTAGCATTAAATATACAAGTAAGATGAAGAAAGAAAGAAAGAAAGAAAGAAAGAAAGAAAGAAAGAAGTTAGCATAAAAAAGCAGAATGAGGAAATAAAGGAAGAAAGAAAAAAAGAAATTAGCATTAAATATACAAGTAAGATGAAGAAAGAAAGAAAGAAAGAAAGAAAGAAAGAAAGAAGTAATGGTAAAAATAATGGCTGCGTGGATAGGAATAAATGAAAGATGCTCACTGCACTGTTTCTTTTTCCAATCATCTTTGGTCGATAGCTGTCGAGTTTGCATGAAGGGAGGGGACCAATAAACATTTAAAATACGATCCTTATAGATTTATAACACACCGTCAGAGTCGTCAGACAAATCGCTTGTGAAGAATCAGCATTCGGAATTACTCGCCGCGTATTATAGGCAGTGATGAGATCAGATGACCAAACGGGCCCCCGGGCATTCACAAGTAAAATCAGGACTAAGAGGCCCGGTGAACGGAGATAAGAAGTGAGTAAAACAAGACCGGGAACGTTGCGTCTGGATGTTCAATAACAAATTGGCGGAAGGCCTTTTCATCATTTTCTTTATTACTGTCTCTTTTCGCCTTTGTTTTTATGTTTCTCTCTTTATCTTTCTTCGTGCTTATCTTTTTTCTTTCTGTCTCTTTCTAGTGCCGATAACGTTTCTTCATTTTTATTTCTTTTCTATCTTTCTCTTCATTTTTCTTTCTTTTTTTTTTCTTTTTCGTTTTCATTCAATTACTTTTATTCCCTTTCTTTGTTGGCTTACGGCCACTACACGTTGAAACACCGGTTGCCGTACGAAGTTAAGCAATGTCGAACCTGGTCAATACTTAGATTTTATTTTTTTAATAAGCATTTCACCCCAAGCAAGGTAGTACTGCCACTGGTGTGCATGGGGTCACATAAAAGGTGAGTGATGAGAAAGAGGAACAAGTTACACAGAGGATGTCAGGTAATGGACAAGAGAAGGATGAGAATACTGGTGTGAAGAGAGCTGCATGAGAGAAGAGTGGAAAAGGAGTTAATAGACCAGTAAGAATTTTTTTTTTAATCATATCACCCCGGGCAAGGCGGTAACGCCACTGATGTGCCGGGGGCTACGTAAGTGTGAAAAGATTAGAAGAGAGAAAGCCGGAAACCACATCCTAAACAGGGAACAAGGGACGTGTGCGGAGTGTGAACCGGGTGGTAGTTTAGACTATCTACTCCAATTGAAGAAGAAGAAAGAAAAAAAAAGGTAACGGTGGTGAATTCACTAAGTTTTAACTTAGTTAAAGTCCGGTCAAAGAAATTTCTTTGAAAAAAGGTAAAGAATACTCGTTCAAATAACCACGAAACTATTTTAAAATTAGCCACAAAAAATGAAACAAAATAAAATCAAAGCAAAATTATAACTTACTTTTAAGAATATTTCAAAGCTGATCCTAAACCAAACGCACGTGTACTGATGTTTTAAGTATAAACAGAAAGAACAAATCCAAAAGATTAAGAACATTGGCTAAACAGAGAGAAACTACCAAACTATTAAACTAACAAACCTTAAGTAAGCATCACAAATGAAAAACTTGTAAGTTAGGTTAGAAAAAAAATCTGATTTCTCAACAGTAATTTTTCATGATTAATATTTCCATATACTTGCTTCCCCAACAGCTACAATCTCCAAGAATTTAAATGTAAAGTCAATAGTCATCTCCTATCTCACTAACTTGCATCCTCTCTCTCATGCTCCCTTCTCCGTCCACTCCACTCTCATCTGTATTCTCATCCTTCTCTTACCCACTTCCTGACACCCCCTATAAACTTTCACTCTTTCTCATAACTTTCCTCCTATGTAACTCACTGATTATAAAATATATATATATATATATATATATATATATATATTGCTACAACAGATAGACCTGATAGCTGGTTTAGAGATTGGACCATTTATGACAATAGTCAAACAAAATGTCTAAGAAGATAATAGTAACAAAGAAAAATAATGTTTTGGGATAGTATTTTAGGTAGTAACGTTATAGGCTCCTTGGTTTTTTATAATCATTTTTTTTTATAATCATTTCACCACTAAGCAAGACAGTACTGCTACTGGTGCACAGGGGGTTATATAAGAGAAGAGTGATGAGAAAGAGGATCAAGTTACAGGAGGTGTCAGAGAATGGGTAAGAGAAGGATGAGGGTACTGATGTGAAGAAAGCTGCATGAAAGTAGAATGGAAAAAGAGAACATGATACAAGGGTTGTCAGGGAAAGGATGTGAGTCAAGGAGATAAGAGATGGTAATTGATATTGCATTTAAATTCTTGGAGATTGTAGCTGTCAAGGAAGCAAGTATACGGAAGGGAATTCCACAGGTGGGAAGTGCGAGAAAAGAAGCTAAAGGAGTAGAAGTTGCAGTTACGTTTTATTGGTTTCACTGTAAAAGGGTGGGAAATAGTCGCTAGTTTGAGTAAATTCAGGAAGAGGGGGCACCAGATAGGAGTGCCAGGTGCTGTAAGCTTGGATGCGCAGCTGGTGTAATGGATAATAGCTCGGAATTGTTAATCGGGGAGCCGAGTTCCAAGTTGGGTTCGCTATATTCAGATGGGCGTCGGAGTGCAGTAGATATTGCCTCCGAACAAGAAATCGTAGAGCCGAGTTCGAATTCTAGTTGAATTCGTTGCATTCACTTACGCGCAAATACCCTTGGGGAAGATATTAATCCATCTCTTCTCCCTCCAGCTATGTGTTAAATAGCAGAATAGATTGAGTTCTATAGCCTTGGTTGGCCACCAATCTATAACAGAAAGTAATGGCAACCTACTGTGTGAAAATCTTCTTCCCAATCAGTTATTTCTCAGTGCCATACATGTATCACGTATGGCACTTTCTTGATTTAGTGATATTCACTTACGCCTAAATGCATTGGAGAAAGGTATGAATCCCAACATCTATGAGTTAATTAGTAACCCGTACATTATTTAAGTTTTCAGTCTTTGTTTAATTAATTATTTGTTTTTGTTTCTTTTTATTTTAGCCTCCATGATACTCTGATTACTTATATGTTTCTATCGTTGCAACTTTCTTTAATTTTTTCTTATTCTTTTCTTTTGGCCTCCTTATAATTCTCTGATTATATCTACGTTGCTATCTTTGCTACTTTATTTATTGTTATCTTATTGTTTTCCTTTGGTCTCCTTAATCCTCTGATTATATCTACGTTGCTATCTTTGCTACTTTCTTTAATTTTTTCTTATTCTTTTCATTTGGCCTCCTTAATCCTCTGATTATATCTACGTTGCTATCTTTGCAACTTTCTTTAATTTTTTCTTATTCTTTTCTTTTGGCTTCCTTAATCCTCTGATTATATCTACGTTGATATCTTTGCTATTTTTTTATTATTTTTTCTTATTCTTTTCTTTTGGCCTCCTTAATCCTCTGATTATATCTACGTTGCTATCTTTGCTATTTTTTTTCTTATTCTTTTCTTTTGGCCTCCTTAATCCTCTGATTATATCTACGTTGCTATCTTTGCTATTTTTTTTTTATTTTTTCTTATTCTTTTCTTTTGGCCTTCTTAATCCTCTGATAACATCTACGTTGCTATCTTTGCTACTTTCTTTAATTTTTTCTTATTCTTTTCTTTTGGCCTCCTTAATCCTCTGATTATATCTACGTTGCTATCTTTGCTACTTTCTTTAATTTTTTCTTAATCTTTTCTTTTGGCCTCGTTAATCCTCTGATTATATCTACGTTGCTATCTTTGCTATTTTTTTTATTTTTTCTTATTCTTTTCTTTTGGCCTCCTTAATCCTCTGATTATATCTACGTTGCTATCTTTGCTATTTTTTTTCTTATTCTTTTCTTTTGGCCTCGTTAATCCTCTGATTATATCTACGTTGCTATCTTTGCTATTTTTTTTTATTTTTTCTTAATCTTTTCTTTTGGCCTCCTTAATCCTCTGATAATATCTACGTTGCTATCTTTGCTATTTTTTTCTTATTCTTTTCTTTTGGCCTCCTTAATCCTCTGATTATATCTACGTTGCTATCTTTGCTATTTTTTTTATTTTTTCTTATTCTTTTCTTTTGGCCTCCTTAATCCTCTGATTATATCTACGTTGCTATCTTTGCTACTTTCTTTAATTTTTTCTTATTCTTTTCTTTTGGCCTCCTTAATCCTCTGATTATATCTACGTTGCTATCTTTGCTACTTTCTTTAATTTTTTCTTAATCTTTTCTTTTGGCCTCGTTAATCCTCTGATTATATCTACGTTGCTATCTTTGCTATTTTTTTATTTTTTCTTATTCTTTTCTTTTGGCCTCCTTAATCCTCTGATTATATCTACGTTGCTATCTTTGCTATTTTTTTTCTTATTCTTTTCTTTTGGCCTCCTTAATCCTCTGATAATATCTACGTTGCTATCTTTGCTATTTTTTTCTTATTCTTTTCTTTTGGCCTCCTTAATCCTCTGATTATATCTACGTTGCTATCTTTGCTATTTTTTTTTATTTGTTCTTATTCTTTTCTTTTGGCCTCCTTAATCCTCTGATTATATCTACGTTGCTATCTTTGCTACTTTCTTTAATTTTTTCTTATTCTTTTCTTTTGGCCTCCTTAATCCTCTGATTATATCTACGTTGCTATTTTTGCTATTTTTTTTATTTTTTCTTATTCTTTTCTTTTGGCCTCCTTAATCCTCTGATTTGTTTTCTACGTTGCTATCTTTGCTACTTTCTGTATTTTTTTCTTATTCTTTTGTTTTGGCTTCCTTAATCCTCTGATTTGTTTTCTACGTTGCTATCTTTGCTACTTTCTGTAATTTTTTCTTATTCTTTTGTTTTGGCCTCCTTAATCCTCCGATTTGTTTTCTACGTTGCTATCTTTGTTACTTTCTTCATTATTTTGTATCCTTTTTTTGCTTCCTTAAAACCTCTGATTTTTCTTTCAGCGTTGCTATTTTTATTACTTCCTTTAGTTTTTTTTATTATGCCTTTGTTTGGGGGAGAGGAGCTTCCTTATTTCTTTGATTCTATCTTGCTATCTTTGTTACTTTCATTAATTTTTCTTTTTTATGTTTTTCTTATTGTTTTCTTGATGTTAATGAGTAAATAATATACGTTCTTTTCTTTTCTTTTCTTTTTTTTTAGCTTCCTAAGTCGTCTGTTTCATTCCACGTTGCTATATTTGTTACGTTTTATTATTTTTCTCATCTTTTTTTCTTTTTGCCTCCCTAGTCGTCTGTTTTTTCCACGTTGCTATCTTTCTTACGATCTTCTTTTCCTTTGTGTCTCTTAGCCTCTTTGGTCTTGTGTTTTTTCTACGTTGCTACCATTGCAATGTTATTTTATTTATTTATTTTTTCGTTTCTTAGCCTCCTTAATGTTCTGCTTTTTTACACGTTGCTATATTTGTTATGTTCAATTATTTTTCTCTTCTTCATTGTCTTATACTCTCTATGGTTTTCTGTTTCTACTCACGTTGCTATCTTTGTTAGGTTCATTATTTTTCTTTTTTACGATTTTTAGCCTCCTTAATTTTCTGTTTCTTTCCACGTTGCTATATTTGTTACGTTCAATTATTTTTCACTTCTTGTTTGTTTGTTTTTTCTTTTGTTTTGTTTTTTGCCTCTGTGGTCTTATGTTTCTATTCACGATGCTATCTTCACTACGTTCTTTTATATTTTTTCGTTTTTTAGCCTCCTTATTTTTCTGTTTCTTTCCACGTTGCTATATTTGTGACGTTCAATTATTTTTCTCTTCTTTGTCTTTTAGCCTCTGTGGTCTTCCGTTCGTATTCCCGTTGCTATCTTTGCTAAGTTCTTTTTTTCTTTATTTCGTTTATTAACCTTCTTATTTTTCTGTTTCTTTCCACGTTGCTATTTTTGTTACGGTCAATTATTTTTCTCTTCTTCTTTGTCTTTTAGCCTTTGTGGTCTTCTGTTTCTATTCACGTTGGTATGTTTGTTACGTTCTTTCATTTTCCTTTTTTCGCTTTTTAACCTGCTTATTATAGTATTCCTTTCCACGTTGCTATATTTGTTACGTTCAATTATTTTTCTCTTCTCTGTCTTTTTGCATCTGTGCTCTTCTGTTCGTATTCACGTTGCTAATTTTGCGACATTATTTTTTTCGTTTTTTAAACTCGTTATTTTTCTGTTTCCTTCCTCGTTGCTATACTTGTTACGTTCAATTATTTTTCTCTTCTTCTTTGTCTTTTAGCCTCTGGGTCTTCTTTTCTTATTCAAGTGTCTACCTTTGCTACGTTCTTTTATTTATTTATTTTTTTCATTTTTTAGCTTCCTTATTTTTCTGTTTTTTCCATGTTGCGATCTTTGTTACGTCCATTTTTTTTCTTCTTCTTTGTCTTTTAGCGACTGTGGTCTTCTTTTTCTATTCAAGTTTCTACCTTTGCTACGTTCTCTTTTTTTTTTTCTTTTTTTTTCTTTTTAGACTCCATATTTTTTTTTTCTGTTTCTTTCCACGTTGATATATTTTTACGTTCAATTATTTTTCTCTTCTTCTTTGTTTATTAGCCTCTGTGGTCTTCTGTTTCTATTAACGTTGCTATCTTTGCTACGTTTTTTTTTTTTTTTGCTTTTTGTTTTTTAGCCTCCTTATTTTTCTGTTTATTTCTACGTTGCTATATTTGTTACGTTCAATTATTTTTTTCTTTTTTGTTTTTAGCCTCTGTGGTCTTCTGTTTCTATTAACGTTTCTATCTTTGCTACGTTCCTATTTTTTTCGTTTTTTAGCCTCCTAAGTTTTTTGTTTCTTTCCATGTTGCAATATTTGATACGTTCAATTATTTTTCTCTTCTTCTTCGTCTTCTTCTGTGTATATCACGTTGCTATCTTTGTTACGTTCTTTTATTTTCCTTTTTCCGTTTTTTTTATTCTCCTTATTTCAATGTTCCTTTCCACGTTGCTATATTTGTTAAGTTTAATTATTTTTTCTTCTTCCTTTTAGCCTCTGTGGTCTTTTGTTCTTATTCACGTTGCCTTGTTGACTACGTTCTTTTCTTTTTCTTTCTTTCGTTTTTTAGTCCCCATTATTTTTCTGTTTCTTTCCACGTTGCTATATTTTTTACGTTCAATTATTTTTCTCTTCATCTTTGTCCTTTAGCCTCTGTGGCATTCTGTTCTGTTGGGACACCTTCCCTGTTTACACTAATATGGACTCTTCCCAAGAGTGTATATAGTAGTAGTCATTAGTGGACTAACCAGTGCATAACAGTGTTAGTGCTAGTGTATCCCAGCGATCTAGTCCTGAGTGTAACATTGCCAAGTCTCACGTCTCGTATTATCTAGTATTCTCTCGTATTCGACTAACCGTATTGTACGACGTTCTACTAACATCTCTGCAGATATTTCTCTTCAATATATTGCTTTTTATACCGTATTACTTTGCGTTGTGTATTTATTAGATCTAACCCCAGATCTACAACCGGTTCCTATTTACGTTGCTATCTTTGCTACGTTTTTTGTTTTCGTTTTTTTAACCTTCTTATGTTTCTTTTTCGTTCCACGTTGCTATATTTGTTACGTTTAATTATTTTTCTCTTCTTCCTTGTCTTTTAGCCTCTGTGGCCTTCTGTTCCTATTCACGTTGCTATATTTGCTACGTTCTTTTATTTATTTATTTTTTCGTTTTTTAACCTCCTTATTTTTCTGTTTCCTTCCACGTTGCTATTTTTGTTACGTTCAATTATTTTTCTCTTCTTCTTTGTCTTTTAGCCCCTGTGGTCTTCTTTTCTTATTCACGTTGCTATCTTTGCTACATACTTTTTTTTTCTTTTTTTCGTTTTTTAACCTCTTTATTTTTCTGCTTCTTCCCATGTTGCTATCCTTGTTACGTTCTTTTCTTTTTCTTTTTTCGTTTTTTAGCCTCCTTATTTTTCTGTTCCTTTCTACGTTGCTATATTTGTGACGTTCAGTTATTTTTATCTTCTTTGCCTTTTAGCCTCTGTGGTCTTCTGTTCCTATTCACGTTGCTATTGTTGTTATGTTTTTTTTCTTCTTTTTTTTTATTTTAGCCTGCTCGGTTTTCTGTTTCTTTCCACATCGCCATCTTTTGTTACTTGTTTGCTTTATTTGTTTTTACTTTGATTTCTTTGGCGTTCTTCTTCCTTCTGCGTTGCTATTTTTGTTTTCATTTTCTTTAGTTTTATTTGTTCTATTTTGATATTTCTGTTACTTACGTTAACTTTTCTTTTGATTCCTTTTTTCTCGTGTCTTTGCTCTTTTTATTCTCTCTACGTTGCTATCTTTGTGACTATCTTTTATTTTTGTTTGGTCCCTTTGGTATTCTTATTCTATCTGCGTTGCTATCGTTGCTACTTTATTTATTCTTCTTTTCTTTCCTTCTTTTTACCTTCCTATTCGTTTTCCGTTTTTATCTTTGTTACTTTCCTTTACTTTTGTTTTTTCCCTTTTTCTTTCTTTCCCTTTTTCTTTTTTTTTTTTATTTTTTATCTTTTGTTTTTTTTCCTTTTTCTTTCTTTCCCTTTTTCCCCTTTTTTTATCTTTTGTTTTCCCCCCCTTTTTCTTTCTTTCCCCTTTTCTTTTTTTCCCTTTTTTATCTTTTGTTTTTTCCCTTTGTCTTTCTTTCTCTTTTCTTTTTTCCCTTTTTTATCTTTTGTTTTTTCCTTTTTCTTTCTTTCCTTTTTTCTTTCTTTCCCCTTTTCTTTTTTTCCCTTTTTTATCTTTTGTTTTTTTCCCTTTGTCTTTCTTTCCCTTGTTCTTTTTTTTTCATTTTTTAGCTTTTGTTTTTTTCCCTTTTTTCTTTCTTTCTCTTTTCTTTTTTCCCTTTTTTATCTTTTGTTTTTATACAGATTTTCTATTTATTTATCAGTTTCTTTTCTTTTCTTTTCTTTTTCTTGCCTCTTTCTTCTTTTCTCTTTTGTGTGATTTTTATCTTTCTTCATAGATTTTCTTTTTTTTTGCTTTTCTCTTATCCTTTTATTCCCCTTATTCTAACTTTCTTTCTGGCTTTCTTATTCTTTTTGATAACTATCCTAGAACATCCACTTTAGTTTCTTGTACCCTGGTCAAGAAAGACACTCTTAAATCCATCCTGTTTTTCCTCCTCCCTTAATTCTCGTCAGCGTATCTCATACCTCACACTTTTCTGTACCACATCCACCCAACTTTCTCAATGTCTGTTCCCGTAAACCTCATCATCCTTCCACTTTTCTCTATTTCTCTTTTTTGTAGTTTTTTTTTTTTCTTATTATATATTTGCTTTCTTTCTACATTCTTTTCCTAATCACCCCGAAAGAATTATGTTTGCAAAAGTGCTCCGGGGTGGCGGTAGGAAGGGCGGAAATAATGATGGTCATAGTTAGGTTGCTTAAAATGAGACTCGAAAGTAAGAGGGAGAAGCACAAGGAGAGAGGCAATGAGTAACGCTGATTGAAAACGTACCGGGTGTTGGCGGTGATGAAGGCGATAGTCAAGGGCGGCCTAGTTTATTGATGATGTTGGAATCTAATTTTCAAAATCATGATGCTTATATTTGCAATGATGACGATGATGATGATTATAAGACTATGGTAACGTTAATGACATAGATGTATTGACCAGAATGGCCGAGGAAGGATGTGATACCATCTACAACATCTATTTAAGAAAGACTTACATTATTTACTGGCCAAGATTGCTAGCGAAGAACTATACAAAAAGACCAACTGTGAGAACACAGTCAAAACATGGGAGCAATGAAGAAGTTTTAAGGAGAGTTGAAACATAAACAAGATGTCAGAAAGAGAAATTTAAAATTTAGGGGACAGATAATGAGGGAAGAAGGTTCGGAGGATTTGACACTCGCGGGGCATAACGAGGGCAAGAAGAGCAAAACAAAATCAATGAGTTTGTGTAAATGTTTGGCCGAACAGGGGCGGATAGCAGAAAGACAATTCTTAATAAGAGCTACAAAAAAAGAAAAATTGTGGAAAGCTATGATCACCAAAGTTCTGAAAGAAACGGCACAAAGAAGAAGAAATTAGAACAAAGAAGAATATCGATATATGCCTCCCATTTGCTGTGACTGTGTCATCTTTCAAATGAAAAAAGAACATACATTTTTTCTTTTTAATCAATTCACCCCAACCAAGGCGATGACGCAGCTAAGATGCAAGGTGCGACTGGAAATAAAAGAGAAAAAAAAGACTTTAGAAAGAACTGGAAACCCAATAACAGTATAAATTTCAGAGTTTATGCGGAGACGTTAGAAGTATAGACCTGAAGAAATTTAGAATAAACCGGAAACCCAATCCTAAACTGGAAACAAGGAATAAACTTCTACTCCTGTTTAAAAAACTGGGAATGAGTGTGGGTCTCTAACTACTCCCGTTCATGAACAGATACCCCCGTGCATCAGACCCTAAAAGACATATCAATGGCTGTGTAGATAAAAAAAAAATCAGCATTATTAATTAAAATTTGAACTTCTTAAATTTGAAGTTGATCTTTTTGATTTGGAGTTGGTCTATTTTAATTTTAATTTGATCTTTTTTTATTTGAATTTGATCTTTTTTAATTTTAATTTGAACTTTTAAAATTTGAATTCGATCTTCTTTCGTTAAAGTGGATCTTTTTTTTTAATTTGAATTTGGCCTTTTTTGATTTGGAGTTGATCTTTTTTTAAATTGCGGCTGATTTTTTTCTAATTTAAACATGTTTTTTAATTTGAAATTGAACTTTTGTAATCTTCTTGATTTCTAGGCTGGTTGACTTTCACAGTTTTAAATAACAAGGGTGTCAAACATGTTTATAATAATAATTTATATAATTATAATTATTTTAATTATAATTATTATAATTATTATAATTCATAACAATACGTTATATATAATTTTTCTAAACATACATCCGGTAATAGATAAAAGTCAACAAAGGACAAGGGTAGATGACAGACATATCAGGCCTTAGATGACGTCAACAAAGCGACAACTCGAAAAAGGAAAAATACGTTGGAGTTTTAAGACTATATAAAGTCTAGAATTTTTGGCTGCAAAGACAGAGACTTGGTAACGACTCCTGGTGGCTCCTTCGTGTACGCGACTCTCTCCAACTACTCTACTGCGCCACGCAAGCGTTATTGACAAAGAATAAAAATATGAGATTATGTCCTTTCTAAGCTTTACAACCTCTGCCTATCTTCCTCCTGCTTTCCTGCCTGTTGGAAGTCTTCTTCTGTGGTTCCAATATTCAAGAACACTGGGGAACCATCGGATCCCGCAAATTACCGTCCTATCAGCCTTCTTCCGATCTTCGGCAAAGTGTTCGAAGCCATTATCAATGCCGAGGTCATTCAGCACCTCACGGCCCACGGGCTCCTATCGGACAAACAGTGTGGCTTCCGCTTCACCAGGTCTACTGCTGATATGCTAACGACCATCACCGAGTATATATACCAGGCTCTCGACAAGAATGGTGAAGCCCGAACTGTCGCCCTGGATATCTCTAAAGCATTCGACAGAGTATGGCATGACGGCCTTTTACGGAAACTGCGAAGCTACGGCATTACTGGACTTTTGTTGGACTTAATCTAGTCATTCCTCTCTAACCACACACTGAAGGTGGATTTAAACGGACATGCCTTCCAAAACTACCCTACAAACGCGGGTGTCCCCCAAGGCTCTATCCTAGGTCCTACGGTCTTTCTAATCTACATCAATGATCTCCCCGATGCCATAAGATCACAAGTAGGCATGTACGCCGACGATACCACAGTATACGCTCGCCTGGATCAAAAATCTGATGTTGATGATAAGGCGAACCTCGCGGCTGAGCTTGAAAAGGACCTCCAATCCGTGGTGGATTGGGTTAGGAAATGGCTCGTAAAATTCAATTCTTCCAAAAAGAAGCTGCTGTCAATTAGCCACCAAAGACGACCGCACCTCCCTCCCATTAGCATGGAACAGGCTTGCCTCCTAGAGAGTAAAACACTACGCCTGCTTGGCCTGACACTGTCAGCGGACCTCAAGTGGAATGACTACGTTGAATCCATTGCTAAATCCGCTGCCATGAACGTTGGCTCTCTGTGCAGGGCCCGGAAATTCTTTCCGCCTGAAACTATCCTGCACTTATACAAATCTACTATCCGCCCGTGTTTTGAATACTGTTGCCACATCTGGTCGGGTGCCCCAGCTATTCTCCTCGGGCTTCTTGACAAAATACAGCGAAGAATCTGTAATGTGATTGATACCGACTTAGCTGACCGCCTGCAGTCACTCTCTCACCGGCGTGACGTGGCTTCCCTGTGCCTCTTCTATAAATACTTTTATGGCTTCTGCTCTGACGAACTTAAATCACTGGTGCCCCATAGGTGTGAGTTCGTACGAGATACTCGATTGGCAACTAGGTCCCACCCTTTTACAGTGAAACCCATGAAATGTAACCGCAATTTCTACTCCAACAACTTCTTTTCTCGCACTTCCCGCCTGTGGAATTCCCTTCCGCATGCTTGCTTCCCCGACGGCTATAAACTCCAGGAGTTTAAATGTAAGGTCAATAGACACCTCCTAACACACTAACCCTCCCATTCTCCCCAACTCTATGTACATCCCAACTCGTCTATCGCCCTGTGTAACCCCCTGCGTTATAGTGGCAGTGGAATGCCTTGCTTGTGGTGATAGGATTAAAAAAAATAAAAAAAAAATACGTGGCTGTATATATGCATTGAGTACTGCTGCCATATCTAGTCTGGTGATTTTGCGTCTCGACATTCTTGACAAAATTCAAAGAAGAGTGTGGATGTATTTAATCGATTCTGACATAGCATTTCCACATCAGTCACTTTCTCACCGACATGCCATGGTTTCCCTCTGTTTTACCCACAAATATTTTCATCACAATTTTTTATGAGCTTTCCTTCTTGCTGCTTTGAATGCATGAATATAAGCATGCTGCTAGATTGGCAACTAGGTCTCACAGCTTTACTGTTGAACTAGCTAATGCCAGCATATGTTGTTTTTTTTGTTTTTTTTTGTTTTTTGCTTTTTTTTTTTAACCATTTCACCCAAAGCAAGACAGTTTTACTGCCACAAATGCGCAGGGGTTATATAGGAGGAAAGCGATGAGAAAGAGGGACAGGTTATAGAGGGTGTCAGGAAGTGGGTAAGAGAAAGAGGAGAATACTGCTGTGATGAAAGTGGAGGGGATGGAGAAAAAAGCACGAGAGAAAGGATGCGAGTCAGAGAGATAAGAGATGACTATTGACCTTATATTTACATTCTTGTAGCTGTCGGGAAAACAAGTATACGGAAGGAAATTCCACAGGCGGGAAGTGCGAGAAAAGAAGCTGAGAGTAGAAGTTGCGATTACATTTTATTGGTTTCACTGTAACAGGGTAGAACCTAGTTGCTAATCTAGTTGCTCGAGTAAATTCATATATAGGGGACACCAGTGAGCTAAGTTCATCATGTTCTATTCTAATATTTTATTTTCTCAGCTGTAGAACTCTTTCCCGATTTATTGCTTTATAATTTTATTGCAACGCTAGTCGCCATCTTGTCACTATCAATTCTCCTCAATAAAGTTTTCTCAGCCTTTTCCAATCCAAGTGACCTCTCCTTGCATTTTAGTTGCTTTATCGCCTTGCTTGGAATGAGATTATTTAAAGTACAGGTAGTTAGGTTTGCTTGTACGTTGATTTTTAATTTCTATTGTTTTGTGTTTTCTTTGTATTTTTTTTTTCCATTTAATCCCTTCAGAAGAAAATTATTTCTGATAAGACACAATAGAATTGTAAAAATAAAAGAAACCATTTGTTAAATTCAGAGGTCAGTTTTCACAGCAGGATTCAATCTCTTCTTCTTCTCCTTCTTCTTCTTGTACGTACCGTGTGTCTTCAGGATGTATGCGATTATGACTCTCCACAATATCCTGTTCTTTATAGCTCTTAATAAAAATTTGTTATATTCTGCGAAATCTTGTTCCACCACCCATTCATTCAAACTCGATAAGTAGGTTATGCGTTGATTTCCTCTGTCTCTCTTCCCTTCAATCTGTTCAGTGAGTATCAATTTTTGCGAGCCTTCTTTCCTCATTATATGACCTAGAAATTTCAACTTTCAATGTTAAGCGTAAGTTTCCTATTTATTTCGATTTTTTATTGAACATCGCCTTTGCGCACATGTTGTCAATGGTATTCTCATCATCCTTCCGTAGAACTATATTTCTTATTTCAAGGGTCTTCTTCATCTGTTAGAAAATTGTCTAGTATTCACTGCCATATAGGAGGACTGATATTAACAGTTCAGTACTATTTTCTTTGTTTCTAACGACTTCCTTAATCTTTCGTGGGTGTACGTTTTAGTGCGGTGGATTTCGGCTCAGAACAAGAAATTGGAGAGCCGTGTTCGAATTCCAGTTGAATTCGTTGCATTTATATACGTGCAAATACCCTTGGGAAAGGTATGAAACCATCGCTTCTTCCTTCAGTTATGGGCTAAATAGCAGGACAGATTGGGTTCTCTAGCTTTAGTCGGCAACCATACTACCGCGGAAAGTAATGGCAACCTACTGCGGGAAAATTTTCTTTCCAAGCGTGTATCACGTATGGCATTTAATTGACTGAATTTGTCGTATACACTTCAATTAGTATATTATAATATACGCTACATTTACACTCGATGGTTTTTACACAAATGTAACAACTATGGAGGATGTTGTAAATTCAGATTTGTCTGCTGTAAGGTCACACCAACGACTTCGGATTCTACAGTCTATCTTTCATCGGGACGTTAGCGACCGTCGCTCTCCACAGATACATTTCCCTTATTATTTGCAAAGGAAGAGTAGTCAATTATTTTTTCGTTATCTTCTTCACGTTTTTGAATTTGTTTTCTTCTAAACTGGTAACTAGCCAAGGTTCGAAAGCACAGCCTTCTCTCCTGTTTAAGCCATAGCTGGTGGAAGGGGTGAATTCAAAGCGCACCATTTATTTCAAAATGAACTCAAGTAAGGCAGGAAATTAAAAGAACGAACTCCCTAGATTAACAACGCTGTGTGAGATTACCTTTCTTGAGAGTTGCTTTAAAACAAACGCTCGCTCTATTGCTATTCATTAAGTGTGACGTAGTCTCGGAGACGCAAGTTGTTTAATGGTTCAGCGAGTTAAGGGCCATACGTGATACACGCTTTGGGCGATCATGTCTCGAAAGAGACATGACTGACTGGGCAGAAGATTATTCCACGGTAGATTGCCATTGCTTTCTGCTGTAGACTGGTTGCCAGCCAAAGCTATAGAACTCAATCTGTCTTATTATTTAACTAATAACTGGAGGAAAGAGACGGATTAATACCTTTCCAAAAGGTATCTGTACGTATGTGAATGCAAGGAATTCAACTGGTTAAATGGTTTTAAATGGTTAATAATGCAAAAAAAAAAAATGGAATCGTTGAGCCGAGTCCAATTTCCGACCTAGGCAGCGTGTTTACTTTGCATTAATAATAATAAAATAATGATAGCATATTTCCGGCTATTACTGTCTGCTAGGTGAGCCATCCCTGTTGCAGACATCTCCAAAGGCACATTTTTTGTTCAAAACCCACAGATCTTACCTATTGGCTTATGCTGCAACTATACTGAGCGGACCATAGTACAAAGTTTCTGAGAGACAGCGCATCTTCTGGCGTGATAAGCTGTTTCAAAAATATTAGTACATAACTGTGACTTTGTTCTAGCGAACAGTTCCGTCTACCCAACTTTACTCAAAAGAGTGGGTCAACCCGTGCTATGGTTTTCATGCAGCTTCCAAAGGTTCCACACGCTGGGATCATCTTCCCAACCGATAAAATTAAGAAGTCACCTTACTGAGATGCCAGCTAACTACTAGGATATGTGCCATAACGTCTTATTCTACCTTTAGAAAAGACAGGAATCTATCGCCTCTCCATCCCAGATATGAATTAAATACTAGGATAGACTAGTCACACTCGTTTTTGTTAGTTGGCAGCCAGTCTAAAGGAACAGCAACACTGACTTTAAAACCGTAAAGAAGGCAACGGGAAACCACTTCACTATCTTTCCCAAGAAATCATGACAATTCACAGATAACAAAGAAAAGGAATATATGAAGAAGAATGAGCGCCTATGGAGATAGCATTTTTCTTTTTCAGGGATCGCTACAAATCCTTATCAATCCATATGAGTTTAATCCATTACAAGTATTGAAATCCAAATCAATTAAAACAAAGCATAACGTATTAATTTCCAAAACGACTAGTCAGTTGACAACCGTTCAAATGTTCTTAATCTGACTTAAATGTGTTACTAACGGTCGAGACAACTAACCACACAAAACCTCAAACCTACACTCTCCATTTTAATCAAAATAAAAATAGTATCTACCACTCAACTTCCAATCAATGTACAAGCATATTTTAAAAAAATAAAGTGAACTCAATGTCCGTAGTCAAAATATGCTTCTTTTAAATAAGCAAAGACTGAAGCATTGTCCTGATGAAACAAGATCCATTTCGTATTTGTCTTTATTTCTGATGAGGTAGTCAGTGGATATAGACTTTGGTTAGTTCCTGTGACTTGACCCAAATAGTTGTGAGTTCAATACCAGCCTACAGCA
>JBBBDQ010000750.1:4615000-4687500 GCA_037127315.1 Ascarosepion bandense | reverse complement strand
ATGGCTATGACCATAAAGTGAGGGATCAGTTTTTATATTGATTGTAATGTAGAACTGATCCCCCACTTTATATCCACATCATAATAGAATAGAATTTTTTTTTATAATCATATCGCCCCAAGCAAGGCATTTTACTGCCACTGTTTTGCAGAGGGTTACATAGGAGGAAAGTTATGAGAAAGAGTGATAGGTTATAGGGGGTGTCAGGTTGGTAAGAGAAAGATGAGAATACTGATGAGAGTGGAGTGGACGGAGAAAGGAGCATGAGAGAGAGAGAGGATGCAGGTCAGACAGGAGATTACTATTGACTTTACATTTAAATTCTTGGAGATTGTAGCTGTCGAGGAAGCAAGTAAATGGAAGGGAATTAAACAGGCGGGAAGTGCGAGAAAAGAAGCTGATGGAGTAGAATTTGCGTTTACAGTTTGTTGGTGCCACAGTAAAAGGGTTGTAATCAATGATTCATTGAGAAATATAGAAACCACTTGGACTCAACCAGATAGTTGTAAAAGCACAATCCAGAAACTGTCACTGTGAGGTATAGATGGATTAGGTTCAGGAGACCAGAACAAGATAGTATTAACAGTTTTCTTCATTTATTGACCGAGCAGCCAGTGTTACAGTTGGTAGAATTTTATAAAATATTTCTATTAAAACTATTCTTTTCAAGAAAATAGACTTCTCAAGCTCACTGTCATTACTCTTTCCATTATTGGTGGGTTTTCTTTTCTAGCTTTTTGTTTGAAGTGGCGTGGAAACTCATCATTTTGATTGGCATTATTCTCTCTTTAAGTTGTATATGTTATCCATTTTAGTTGCTGCTATTTTTGAAAGAACTCAAGTGTTGTAGCTTCGGTTATTTAGTATGCGGGATTCATACATTCACATCCACATACATACATTAATAATATTATGTTCATACCTATACACTTACGCATTAAAACCACATGCGTGTTTTCATCCGCGAGATACGCTACGTTAGCAGGCAGTGATTGATCAATCCTGACTGGTCATCCTGTGTTCACGTGTTAAATCCAATTTTTTCTGCGCATTAGGCGCGTCCATTTAAGCAGGGCACACACGTGTTGCTAGCCAGTTAGGGCCAGTTAGGGCCAGTGAGGGTTCAGTTTTGTCCGCGTGGGGACATGTTTCTTGGTTTCACCTAACTCATGCATGTGCGTGAAAGAAAGAAATTCACACCCTCACTCAATTGCAGGTAGCAATTAGTGGCGTGAATTTATTTCTTTCACACACATGCATGTGCACACACATTTCCCAATACAAACTCCAATGGGAACACAAAAACTCAAAAACCGTATGTACATTATTCTTCTTTTCAGAACTTTATTCTAATCAATCTTTCACTGACTTTCTTCCAATGAACATTTGACTTTTCCTTAACAATCCAAGGGAGAACACTTCTTCTCCTCCTAATCACTTTGCTTCTCTCGATTAATTGTATTATTTGTTAATACATATTTTATTGTTGGTTACATTGGTGCCATCGTTGTTTCTTATTTCCAGAGCCATGTGTCTGATCAATCGTTTGTCGAATCCTAAATATAAATATTGTAATGGACCTGGAATCCGCTACAAGTACACTCGTAGAACCACGTTAAAAAACGAAGAAAAAATTTCAATACAATTATGTAGTATCACAATTTCTCAATTCTGTGCAAAAATAGACTCACAAGAATTTTAAATTCAAATTCTTACATTAGCACTTATTAACCAATCAGCGACGTTGTCACAAACGCCATTCAAGCTTTACAAAAACAAACAACATTCTTGTCGTTTACTAAAAAAATTGAAGGATCACAATGAAATTTGCTGTCATATAGGGAATTGAAATTTACTGTCATATCGAGAATTGAAATTTATTGTCATATAGGGAAATGAAATTTGCTGTCATATAGGGAATTGAAAATTACTGTCATATAGAGAATTGAAATTTACTGTCATATAGGAATTGAAATTTACAATCATATATATTTATTATTTTTTTTTATAGAGTAATTAATAAGCCAGTTTTCAATATAATTTGATCGGGGGATTACAGCAAATACTGAAGTCACAAATTTTTGCATAATCAGATTAACTTATTGAGTATTAAGTTTATTTTTTTGTAATTTAATTCTCGATTCTAAAGTATTTTCATAAATCAGTTTGCACAGTTTATAATACGAAAATACCTGAGCGAGATATATAAACAAAGCGTAATTGTAGCGGCAGCCGTAGTAAAGAATTTGTCACAGCTGCTGATGAAATTACACCATACACATACATAACATAACATAAATCGTGAATTTTCTCCTTAAAATTCACATATACCTTTCATTCTATATTAACACAATTCATTTCTTTTGTATTATAAAGAAAAACAAAATATTTTTCGCACGAACTTTGTCTCCCAGGAACTTTATAGCTTGATTCTTTCAACTTAAAAAAAACAAAGATTATTTTTATACTCAATAATGAAATTATTTAAATTTGTATTTAAAGATTATTTATTTTTTAATTTGTATTTAAAGATTATTTATTTTTCACCGTTTTTTCTCTACACACTTGTTTATGATTCTGTAACGTCAATCCAAGATGTTCGACGAAATATGGTCTTCGCTTAGGTCTACATGCATCTCACACCCGAAGCCATTCTTAACCACCTATATAAAAAATCAGCTGTATACAGCTGACATTACAAATATTTCTGAATATGATTGGTGACATGCATGACATCAGTGTGAAAGTCTCGATTTGACGGTATTTGACTCAATCTTTTGGGCTAATGGTTTTGATTTGCAAAAAGCCTATTAATACGATAAATAATAGTCTCTAACTAGTTTTATAACAAAATCAGTTGAACTGCTTCTACTAATCTAATACGAATGAAATCCTCTGGCACAGAAAGTTTACTATCTGGGGTAGTTTAGTAATAGACGACAAAAATTGTAACAGCGAAATCAGAAGGCAATAGTAATAGTCTTTCAGAAACTAAAACAACAAAAAATCTATTATAGTCATCTGAGAGAGCCATTTTTGCCTTCCATCAGTATGGCTGATGCTGACCTCCAGGAGAGTGACTCGTTGCGTCTTCTCGAGCTTACATTCTCGGCTGAAATAAATGCAATATTGAATCCACTGCTAGGTCAGCTGCTAAGTAAATCGATTCACTATGTCGTGCACGACAATTTTTCTCCTCAGAATCTATCTTACACATACCATTCGACCATGTTTAGGATGTTATAACCAGATATGGTCCCGCTGCTCCTGATTTATATTTAGAGATTCTTGATAAAATCCAAACAAGAATCAGAAATATTATTGATCCCGACCTGGTGTCATAGATTCAGTCTCTTTTCCACAGCCGCAAAGTAACTTCGCTCTGCGTTTTCTATAAAAACATTCATCACAATTGTTTCGATAAACTCTTAGCTATGGTACCTAGACTTTATGAATTTAAATGTAGTACTAGACTGACAGGATATGCCTTATGGTGCATTGGATATCGACTCTGAACGACAAATCGGGGTGCCGAGTTCGAATTCCAGTTGAATTCCTTGCATTCACTTACGCACAAATACCCTTGGGAAAGGTATTAATCCGTCTCTTCCTTCTAGTTATGGGTTAAATAATAGGACAGATTGGGTTCTATAGCCTTATCACGTAAGGCACTTAACTGACTGATCTAGACTGTCAGTAAGGTCTTATCAATTCACGATTAAATTGGCTAGATATACCCATAAGTTTTATGCTAACTGTTTCTTTCCTCGCACTTCTCACTTGTAAAACTCTCTTCCAGCTCCATGCTTTCTAGTCTTCTATCGTTCTCGCTCCTAAGTAATGTTTCTATTGTCTAATTCTTCCACACCCAGGAACCTCTTGCGTCTTTAGGGGGTCTTACTGCTTTGGTTGGAGTGAACTCGATTAAAAAAAAAGGTAAATGTATTTAGAAGCCAAAAAGCGCGCTGGTCAGCAACGTTAATTTCAATTCCCTATATGACAGTAACTTTCAATTCTCTATATGACAGCAAATTTCATTTCCCTATATGACAATACATTTCAATTCCCTATATGACAGTAAATTTCAATTCTCTATATGACAGCAAATTTCATTTCCCTATATGATTGCAAATTTCAATTCTCTATATGACAGTAATTTTCAATTTCCCTATATGACAATAAATTTCCATTCCCCTATATGACAGTAAATTTCAATTCCCTATATGACAGTAAATTTCAGTTCTCTATTTAGGTACCTCCACTGGAGTCCAGTCATTTTTCTATACCTAAATTTAAATTGAAATTTTAAAATTAAAAATGTTATCTTCAAACTTTAAAATTAGTTTTAATTGAAAGCTAAGAGATTAAATTTAATAGTTCTAGTAAGCAAAACATACTGGTGTATTTTTAACCGAAATTATATTGATTGGAATCTAAAATTTTGAAATTTTACCAATTTTTTAAAATATACCGCCATTTTTTAGTGATTGACACATTACGTAAACAGTATCCAAATCTATGTTTTTAAAAATCTTGCAAAAATAAAATATACCGCGCTGGCACGTTATTTTAGTCAAATTTTAATATTAAAACTTACCTTTATCTGTTTTCAATCAATTAATAATTGCTTACTGCCAGAAATTTACAATAAAAAAAATAATTACGGTAGCCCTGTTTTTATGTCAGTCATAAAAGCGGTGACAGATGACTGATACCAGATGTTGACAAGAACGCAATGTATGGCGCCCAATCGTGCTAAATTTTTTGTTTTTGTTTTTAACTAAATAGTAAAATTAAAAATTTAACATAATTTCAGCACTTATATAAATATTTTTCACATTTTCTTGTACTGTACAATACATTTTTTTTAAATTATCATAAATTAGTTAATGCACCTACGGTCACAATTAATTCAAAAATTGAAGAATTGAAAAAAAAATACTTACTTTAAATGTTGAAAGAATTACTTGCAAAACAGGCTGTTAAATTTTAGAAACGTAGAGAATAAAATATCGTAAGAATGAAAGTGCATTCTTCTGTTTTGCTATGTAAGGAGGAATAACCCAGAACGCTTGTTAACTTATAAAACCAATTTGACCTATATATAAACATCGTACTTTATAAATTTGAACATATTTGCACAAATTAATTTTTTTTTTAAATATACGGTGAGAAAAATTTTTATTATTTTTTTTTTTTGAGAGGCAGTATAATCATCAATTCTTAACTAATAAAAAAATCATACAGTTCTTTAAAAGATTTTTAAAATATTTTTAAAACTTTATGAATTATTATAATAAAAAATGAAAGCAATTCTTTTAAAATTGTTTTAGTAATCGAAATTTTTTTTCTTCAGACTATAATGTCCTTAATTTTTATTATTTATTCCAGCAATTTAAAGCTTATCAAATTAAATTATATCAAAGTTCTATTGCATTTTTTATATTTCTCTTCGGAGAAGATTTTCGTATAGTGAATGATAATTTTAAATAAAAAAAATAGATGATTTATATTTCCAGATGACTTCTGCGTTTAACTAATAAAAAAGTAAATCACAGAAAATTAAAATTTATTAAAATTTCATGAATTTACTTGAACAGGGGGTAACATAGTTAAAAAAAATTGTTCATCAATATTTTTTAAAAATAATAATTTTAGAAGTAATTTTATTCATTTGTGAATGAGTACTGAAAGTTTCATTAAAATTCGACAATTATTTGAGTTTTGTGAGAATTTATAATTTAATGTGTTTGTCACCGAAAAAGTGAGTTACGTAAAAAATTACGGAATCGATTGTAACACAGTCGTAACATGTTTTCTGCCAAAATTTCGAACATGTTAAAAGGGATTAAAAAAATTTATAAAATAAGTAAAAATTACTTTGATTTTTCCTCTTAATAATATTATAAATATTTTGATAGAAAAAGTTCGTTTTATTAAGTTTTGAACTTTTTTAAATCATACTATGCTGGATTGTTTGTGATGTAATGGTGGTGCCTACTCTATATGACAGCAAATTTCAATTCCCTATATGACAGTAAATTTCAATTCACTATATGACAGTAAAAGTTAGACGATCTCTTCGTTGAACAAGAGACTCGGAGCGACCAAGACACGAGAATACAATGAACGGACATGTGGACAACGGGGAAGTTTTAAGGAAAATTAGGTACTGCAGGAAATTGATTCTTACCATCAGAAAGGGACTACTGAAATTTCAAGAACACGTTAGGCTAAACTGGAAGCAAGAGTAGCAGCAGGTGAAAATAAGATACCTACTTAATGAGTTTTAATGAATAGATCGCAAAACAAGGACAAAGAAAGATGATAAAGAATCAAAATTTACATTAGGTTAAGTTCATCAAAGATGAAGGAGAGACTTGAAGCAACCAAAATGTGGTGCTACAGAAAGATACTGAGGGTACCATGGGCCGAACATATGAGCAACACAGAGGATGGAAATGAAAAAGAATAATACTTAACATCAGGAGAAAACAGCTGAAGTCCCTGGAACATGTAATGAGAAAGGATGGCTTTCAGAATATGATGCTCACAGGTCAGATATAGGGAAAGAGAGACAGGAGAAAGTACTTGACAGGCTTGAGCAAGTGGTTAGCAGAGTGGGGTTTCGGTGAGGTAACAGGAGAAAGCGTGCTCCAGAGCCACTAGGGATAGGGAAATGTGGAAGGCCATTATTGCCTACGTCCTGAAAGGACACGGCATATGGAAGAAGAAGAAGAACGACAATAACAAAAACATTTTAAATCTCAATAAATTGGGTTATTTAAGGCCGAATTTTGTATGTGGCACTCAGTGAGTAACAGTAAACTAGACTAGGCTCACTAAATATAACCTGTTTTGTTAGGTTAGATTTATTTTACGACACGTCAGCTCATATTGGGCTATTGTCAAATTTTCTATTGGTATCCAATGAAAATCGAACTGACTGTATATCAGTAATCAGTCGGTTAAGTGCCATACGTGATACACGCTTTGGGCGATCATGTCTCGAAAAAGACATGACTGACTAGGCAGAAGATTATCCCGCAGTAGGTTGCCATTTCTTTCTGCGGTAGACTAGTTGCCAGCCAAGGCTATAGAACCCAATATGACCTGTTATTTAACCCATAACTATAGGGAAGAGACGGATTAATACCTTTCTCAAAGGTGTTTGTGCGAAAGTGACTGCAAGGAATTTAACTGGAATTCAAACTCGGCTCCCCGATTTCTCGTTTCTGAGTCGATATCCACTGCACCACAACGATATCCACTGCACCAGAACCACAACGCACATATATCTAAACTTATTTATAAATGGAACTTTGTGTGTGTGTGTGTGTGTGTGTGTGTGTGTGTGTGTGTGTGTGTGTTACCTATAGATTCCGAAACGGCTGAACCGATTTTCTGGAAAATTTACACAGTTGTACTATAAGCGTCGGCGAGTGTTCTTAGCTAGGTTTTGTGTCGAAGTACCCCGATAAATATCGATAATCGAAAAAATAGGGTTATAGAAAGTTGATACACTCATAGACAAAGACATAAGAAACGATATTCAGAAGTTTCAAGGTTGCAGTTCTTACAATAGTGCAGAAAATCGATTATATATATATATATATATAAACAAGATGTTTGTGTGTGTGTCTGTTTATCTGCCTGTATGTCTGTATTTTTTCAGCCCTTTTAGTTTTTGCTTCATGATTGGCTCTAAGTAGGTATAATTGTAGTTCTTAGTCTCAGCCATGATACCATTTACTCAGAGGACTTATTTAGCCTTCAAAATTCAGTTTACGACAAAAAAACTTATTTGATATCGATATCAGGAAATCAAAATTTGACTTACATCCATTCATTTTTCTTTCAGTTTACGGTTTCGCTTTAACTGGAAACAACTATTTTTAGTCTTTCGTGCCAACGTCCAAAGAGTCTGAGCTCCAGGACCATGGATTAGTTTTAAAGCTTTTATTACACCCGAGAAACGCCGGGCTATACTGCTAGTCAGTAATAATCAACCAAATTAGCCTTACAAACCATTATCTCATTTCGTTAGGTTAGGGTTATTTCATGATATTGTCTCAGTTAATGTCGAATTTTGTATGAGGGACTCGGAAAGAATCGAACTCACTACGAGTTTTTGTCCAATCAATTAGCCTCATCTAAAGCCAAACTTCAGAGAGATTAAGGTCTAGTTTTTGCGAAATAGGAAAAGAAAATCTTCCTGATCATGGACGCGACCTTTAGAGTGAACATCAAATAAATAAATGGAAAAAAATATACTTACTTCCTTCAAAAACTGAAGAAGCTGCGGGACATAGAAGCTGAAACCGTTCTCATAGTAACTAATGCTTGGAACTCGTTTCCAGAATGCTCGCATTGAGATTGAAAACTCGAAGAAGAATTGGAGTCGTTCAGCGGTGCTGAACTCAGTGAGGATGTTGATGACAATGGTTCTGGAGATTTGATAAGACTTGCTGTCAATAGATACCCCATTACAGCCAACAGAAATTCGATGTGAATTCACAAGTATTTAAAAGAAAATAAAACTAATACTGTTTTAATTCGATTCAAA
This sequence comes from Ascarosepion bandense, assembly GCA_037127315.1. Lineage (NCBI taxonomy): Eukaryota > Metazoa > Mollusca > Cephalopoda > Sepiida > Sepiidae > Ascarosepion > Ascarosepion bandense. Next base: position 4,678,934 of record JBBBDQ010000750.1, on the reverse strand, counting down.
AGAAGTGCGCACAAACTATATCGAGTAGGACATTTTGAGGGAACGAAGAAGGCAAGAGGAAGTTATATAGGAATATAATAGGAGTTATTGTCATAACTAAAAATTGGTGATGATAATAGCGTTGATAACAATAACTTAAATTGTAACCAGCGCATAATATAAGCGAAAGCGATAATAATAATAATAATAATAATAATAATAATAATGAAAATGGTTGTAGTTGTTGGTGTAAAAGAGATATAAAACTTGTCCACGTTTGTAAATACATTCAATTTACGACAGAATTGCTCCAGACTAGTGGAAAATTGAAATGAGGGAATGAAGACCTAAATTCTAGCAAAGCCGTACATCTTTGTGGCTCAGCTCGACGCTAGTAGAAGAGTACGGACAATTTATAACCCGCTCACCTCTTCGTTTTCTCTCTCTCTCTCTCTCTCTCTCTCTTTCTCTCTCTCTCTCTCTCTCTCTCTCTCTCTCTCTTTGAGTCCCTCTCTATATTTCTATCTCTATCTTTTTCTCTCTTTCTCAAACGCAGAGCGAGATAAATACCACCCTATCCAATGCTTTACTATCACCTTTGGCCTCTATTTGGACATAATCGGTCTATTTGTTACTTTTTTTCATTGGATATTTTGCAAATATTCTTATTTTCTCTGGGCACCTTTTTATTTTTGCTATTAACTTTCCTTTTAATGTTTTTTTTTTTATGTATTTGAGAAGAAGATCCCAATTCTGAATTTATTTCCTCTCTCTTGAATAAAATTTGTAAGTCTATATTTCTTTTCAGGATATCACGGGTTTATTTGAATCAAATAAAATAACCCTTAGTCACTTAGTTTTAAGATGACCAAAATTCTTATCGTTCGAAATCTTTATAGCAATTATTATTTTCATATTAGTCTTTCTTAAGCGTAATAGTCTTAAGATGTTCGAAATTCTTAGACGAATCATTATCGCAATTATTATTTTCATATTAGTCTTCCTTAAGCGTAATAGTCTTAAGATGTTCGAAATTCTTAGACGAATCATTATCGCAATTATTATTTTCATATTAGTCTTTCTTAAGCGTAATAGTCTTAAGATGTTCGAAATTCTTAGACGAATCATTATCGCAATTATTATTTTCATATTAGTCTTTCTTAAACGTAATAGTCTTAAGATGTTCGAAATTCTTAGACGAATCATTATCGCAATTATTATTTTCATATTAGTCTTTCTTAAGCGTAATAGTCTTAAGATGTTCGAAATTCATGGACGAATCATTATCGCAATTATTATTTTCATATTAGTCTTCCTTAAGCGTAATAGTCTTAAGATGCTCGAAATTCTTAGACGAATTATTATCGCAATTATTATTTTCATATTAGTCTTTCTTAAGCGTAATAGTCTTAAGATGTTCGAAATTCTTAGACGAATCATTATCGCAATTATTATTTTCATATTAGTCTTTCTTAAGCGTAATAGTCTTAAGATGTTCGAAATTCTTAGACGAATCATTATCGCAATTATTATTTTCATATTAGTCTTCCTTAAGCGTAATAGTCTTAAGATGTTCGAAATTCTTAGACGAATCATTATCGCAATTAATATTTTCATATTAGTCTTTCTTAAGCGTAATAGTCTTAAGATGTTCGAAATTCTTAGACGAATCATTATCGCAATTATTATTTTCATATTAGTCTTTCTTAAGCGTAATAGTCTTAAGATGTTCGAAATTCTTAGACGAATCATTATCGCAATTATTATTTTCATATTAGTCTTTCTTAAACGTAATAGTCTTAAGATGTTCGAAATTCTTAGACGAATCATTATCGCAATTATTATTTTCATATTAGTCTTTCTTAAGCGTAATAGTCTTAAGATGTTCGAAATTCTTAGACGAATCATTATCGCAATTAATATTTTCATATTAGTCTTTCTTAAGCGTAATAGTCTTAAGATGTTCGAAATTCATGGACGAATCATTATCGCAATTATTATTTTCATATTAGTCTTTCTTAAACGTAATAGTCTTAAGATGTTCGAAATTCTTAGACGAATCATTATCGCAATTATTATTTTCATATTAGTCTTTCTTAAGCGTAATAGTCTTAAGATGTTCGAAATTCTTAGACGAATCATTATCGCAATTATTATTTTCATATTAGTCTTTATTAAGCGTAACAGTCTTAAGATGTTCGAAATTCTTAGACGAATCATTATCGCAATTATTATTTTCATACTAATCTTTCTTTTATACTATTTTTCTTAATAATCTTAAGTTTTTCAAATTTCCTAGATGAAGCATTATAACAATTATAATTTTTCAAGTGACATTCTTTAAACTTTCTTGTCTTAGTCTTAATAGACATAATAGCCTAAAGTTGTTTGAATTCTTTATATAAATAATAATTAACATTTTCACAATTTTTAAACTAGTTTTCTTTCATCGCTTTTTTGTGACATTTCATTTTTATTTACATTTTGTTTAGAAAAGCTAATGTGCGGTTTCGTCAAAGACACTGGAACAAGGAACGCCATATTTATGATTAGGATGTTCTCTGAAGGGGCAATACAAATGAAGAAAGACTTGTGCCCAGGTTTTATTGATTATGCGAAGACGTTTGACAAAATACGCCACAAAGAATTTATGGAGATGCTCGGCAGCCTTGACATATTTGGGAAAGACTTAAGAGTAGTCAAGAATCTTTACTGGCAGCAAACCACTTTTATACGGACAGTTAACGAATTCAGCTGATATACAAAGATAGAAAGGGGCGTAAGACAAGGATGTGTTTTTCACCGGATCTGTTCAACTTGTACAGCGAGAATATTTTGAGGACCCTAGAAGTTATGCCTGGATTTTTCATCGGAGGCCACAATTTAAACAACCTAAGGTATGCAGAAAAGGTCTGATAGCAGACACAGAAAGGAAACTGCAAGATCTCCTACAGAAGGTAGCTAAAGAGAGTGACAGGAAAGGACTACAAATAAACTGCAAGAAAACCGAATGCATGGTCATCAGTAAAAAGGCAGCCCAATATGCAAAATACTGGTCGGAGATACTAGAATCAAGCAGGTACAAAAATTTCAATACCTGGGAAGTGTTATAACGGAAGACGGAAAGTGCGACACAGAGATCCGAGGGCGAATTGGCATGGCGAAGGAAGAATTCCAGAAGAATAAAGTATTAAGAAACAGGACAATTTCGCTAAAAATAAAGAAGAGACTACTGGATTGCTATGTGTTGTCAGTTCTTCAATATAGCAGTGAATGCTGGACAATATCATCAAAGATGAAGGAAAAACTTGAAGCAACTGAAATTTGATTCTACAGAAGGATGCTGCGAATATCATGGATCGAGCATGTGAGCAATGATGAGGTTTTGGAAATGATGGAAACGAAAAGGAAATTAATACTGAGCATCAGGAAGAGACAGCTGAAATTCCTGGGACATGCAATAAGGAAGGACGGCTTGGAAAACCTGATACTAGCAGGCCAGATAGAGGGAAATGGAGACAGGGTAAAGTAACGGATAATATATTTGAAGGACCTAATCAGGTGGATGATGGAACGAGGGTTACATGGTGCAACAGGAGAAGGCGTGCTAAGAGCCACCAGGGATAGAGAGACGTGGAAAGCCATGATCGCCTACGCCCTGAAAAGACAGGGCACATAGAAGAAGAAGAATTAAAAGTAATAATGATGACACGTCTACACCTAAAAAACTCTTACATCATAAGTATTATATCTAATACTGTGTTTGTACGGTAAACAAACAATATGGTATGATAGATATGACAGGATAAAAATACAGATAAATGGCTAATTTGAAGGCCGCATTCTGATTAGTATACTTAGCCTAATTGGTAAGATGTTATGAAAGTAAAATAATTTCCATAAGATAAGCAATGTATGATCATATTTCACCGGAAGCTAAAAAGAAATAAAGACCAGTTAAAACTTAAATTGATACCCGTACTTATATATGAAAGTCTTAACAGATGTTATGCTAAATGATGATTTTTTCTAGTCTTCATATTCTCTTTCATTCTTAGTAGCTTCCCCCCTTACGTCTTAGTGACATTGTTGCCTTGCTTGGAATTAACTCATTAAAAATAATATAGACACAAGAATAAAGACATTTCAGGTATATGGAAACAAGCTTCTTATACCACGGAACTTTATTTCATTAAATATTTTCAGGGGATGTAAATGTATGGATGTAATTTTGTTGCAGAGTGGGTGACGCCCCTGCAGAACTCTCAATGATGGAATGGACCATGGACTGAAATGGTCTATTTAAGTAAGGAATATTAGCATTCGAGGTGCAATATTCAAGTGTCTTTCGAGTAATTTCGGACTGATTACTTCGGCGACTATTGCGATCTAAACCCATCCTCTCTGTGTTGTAGGTTCTGTCTTGACTGTCATTGTAACTATTGTACTATTCTGTGTATAACCGTTAAGCACCGGATATTGTGATGAATAATACCACAGCACATTTTCTCTGTGTATCGTATCCACCTCAGCGATACAACAAATTTATTATTGCTTAAATAAAGTAAACAAAAATATATAACTATTTAGGATTGGTTTCACGGTTCCTTGTAAAGTTTTTCATTTTCTTTCACTCCCAGTAACCCCGTGTGTCTTAGTTATCACCTCGCTTGTATTGATTTTTCTTTTTTTAATCGTTTCACCCCAAGCAAAGCGGTACCGCCGCTAATGCGCAGGGGGCTACATCAGAGTAAAAGATTAGATAGGAGTAGAGTAAAGAGAAAGACGAACCAGTTACATGGGGTGTCAGAGAAAGAAGCAGGAGAAGCATGGGAATACAGGCGTGATGTCAGTTGCAAAGGTAGAGAGAAAGGAAAAGATATACAGGGTGATGTAGAAAGAACTAGAGTCAAGTGGTTAAAAGATGAGTATTGATATCGCATTTAAATTCCTGGAGGTTGTAGCCGTGAGGAAAGCAAGAATATGGAAAAGAGTTCCACAAGTGCGAGAAAAGAAGCTGATGGAGTAAAATTGTCGTCTGCATTTGGTTGATCTAACTGTGAATGGGTGGGACCCAGCTGCCAGTCTGGTTGCACGTGTAAACTTATGTGGCAGGGGCACCAGTGAATTAAGTTAGTCGGAGCAGAAGCCATGAAAACATTTATAGAACAGACAGAAGGAAGTCACATCCCGTCGGTGAGATAGTGGCTGGAGTCGAGCCGCCAAGTCGGTTTCTATTACATTACTGATTCTCTTTTGGAGCCTGTCAAGAACACTGAAATGAACAGCGGAGGCTCCTGACAGCAGTAATCCATGCACAGACGAATTGATTAGAAGAATATTTAGCTCCTTACATATTTTTATTTATTTATTTATTTATTTTTTCTTTTGTGGGCTATGTGGACTTCCCAATCATACTGTCCCAAACAGTATTTACTTAAGTCGAAATTCGAATTCGTCTTTTCGATTCCGTTTTCAGTACAGGTTACTGTTCCGGCACCCTGCAGTAAAATCACCCCCATCGTAATTCTCAAATTTTAATAGTTCTAAAAATGGTACGAGAGAAGGTTGCAATTAAATCTGTTCGATATGTTTAAACCTTTGGATAGTCATTGATTTCATGTACTACCTTTTGTATAAATTTCGTCAGATTTTCAATATAACATATAAAAAAACATATTAAAAATATCCACAAAACTTTTGTTTTCATTTATACATTACTTATTACTGTTTGTTCCAAAACTGTGACCAAAATGCTTATATTAATACCAATCTTAGGAAAGAAAATAGTCTTATTTAAATGACTAATCTATTTTATTTAAGATGTCTTTGATAAAACAAGTGTTTATTTATAAATCTCACAATAGACCTGGTACAAAATGACAAAATGAACTTATTTTTAAGCATTATTTTTAACGTTATTGTATAATACGCAGGCTGTACCATACACACACAGACACACACACACACACAGACACACACACACACACACTCACTCACTCTTTTTATATCTATTTAATTTTTAGGGTATCAAACAAGTACGCACAAGCAGAGCAACAAGTAAATTTATATATCTATTTGTAATTCACCTATTATCGCGTGGATGCAATATATATATATCTCCTAATAAGCCAGCCGAACCTACCTAGGTTTCTCCTTAACGGATCGTTAGGGAAAGCTGGCTCATTAGGTGCTATTTAGTTTGCTCAGCCTTTGTATTGAGCGCTTTCTGTTAGATGGTTACTCGTGTCGGTTTTTTTCTTTGCACTTCGTGCTGATTTCGATCCGAACACCCTTGACTGATTTTCATGCCCTAAGCTCTTTCTTTTATTAGAACCATTTTTTCCTTCGTTCGATAGTTTTCGAGTAAGGGTTTCGAGACCAGTATTATTATAATCACGTTCATATATATATATATATATTGCTTATATTGTCATATATATATATAAATATATATATATAGCCTGAGATAAATAGATAGAGTAGCTGAGATAGATAGATAGATAGATAGATAGATAGATAGATAGATAGATAGATAGATAGATAGATAGATCAGTTAAGTGCCATACGTGAAACACGCTTGGGCGATTATGCTTCTTTCGAGACATGAGTGACTGGTCAGAAGATTATCCCATAATAGTTTGCCATTACTTTCTGCGGCAGACTGATTGACAGCCAAGGCTATAGAACCAAAATTTGTCCTGTTATTGAACCCATAACTGGGGGGAACGGTCGGATACCTTTTCCAATGGTATTTGCGCATAAGTCAATGCAAGGAATTCAACTGATTCCCTCTGCACCACAACGAACATCCATAGATAGATAGATAGATAGATGCTCGGATTGAGGAATCGTAGAGCCGAGTTCGAATTACATTCGATTTCGTTACGTTCACTTGCGGCAAATACCTTTTCGAAAGGTATGACTTTATCACTTCTTCCCAGCTATGGGTTAAATAACAAGACAGACATGGTGTTATAACCTTAGAGGGCAACCGAACTAGGAGAATGACAACTCTAAATTCAAAACCTCTGGAATAATGTAAAAATCTAAATATTCAATCACACAAAATATCATCCTTGATAACGGCTAGAAGATTAATCGAAAGCGCTTCAGATCATTTGAACAGTTTTTACACATTCTATGGCCAGAAAAGCACGTATTTGTACACATGCAATGAAAGTATAATAAAAAGCTTAAATCGTGGCGCTTCATAAGTAGTCTTCAATAAGACATTTATAAAAGAGGGGTTGCTACCTAAATACACTCACACACACACACACACACACACACACACACATATATATATATATATATAACGTGGGATGGAGCGATTAAAATTGTATGAGAATCTGATGATCTGATGGAATGGTAAATATACAATATATTTCTTTCGCAGGATGACACCAGATCACGGGCGAAACATGTCCTGATAATTTTTTCCAAATATGTTTTATATATTCTCTCTCTCTCTCTCTCTCTCTCTCTCTCTCTCTCTCTCTCTCTCTCACACACACACACACACACACACATATATATATATATAAGCAATGACTGACAGTATATATATATATATATATATATATATATATATATAAGCAATGGATGACAGTATTGCATGGTTTATTTGAATATAATTCAAAACCATGAAGCCAGGCCTATTGAACCATTCATGCGTGCTTAAATGTGCTGCTAAGCTCTCAGTGGCATCCATGCCCGCCTCCACCATTTACGTTTCCAACTTAATATGGGTACCAAATCAACCTTGCCACGTTTCTTACAATAAAGCGAAAATAGGGGGCACCTATTCTCTGCAATTGGGCTCCGAGTTTTTCTATCCAGAAAAAGTGATTTCCTAGCGAAGGCATGACCCGCATATCCCATCAAATCTCCCGTCTGTATACTATCATTATAAACACTATCTTCACCTTTATCCTTGCATCTGCGATCCCATCCCCAGTTTGGCTTGGGTGGAGTCTGGAAGAAATTGGGTAATACTGGCGGTAATAGGAATTATAATGAAAGGGTAGTTCGTAGCACGCAAATCGTATTTTTTATGTTGATGACAATATATATATATATATAAATATGTATATCTATGTATGTATTTTTGTTTATTTAAATGTATTGGTGTACATAAATATGATTGCTTACGTCTTTGAAGCAAACATGTCTATCATCATTGTGTCTGACACACATATGTAATTAAGCTATATATCTGCTCGCGAGTGGATGTTTGACTGTATATTTTTCATACATGGTAAAGTGTGGTTTCGCAAAAGTTATTTTTTCCGTGTTTATGTATGAAGTATGGTTGTTATGGGCGCACAAACATATTCACACGCACACGCGCACAAATACGCTCACACGCGCCCACATACACACACACACACACACACACACACACACACACAATATCGAACCTGGTCAGTACCTAGGTGGGTAATGGCTTGGGAATACTAGATGCTTTAAGCTTGAATGTGCGTGTGGCGCAATGGATAATTGCTCAGAATTGGAAATCGAAGAGCCGAGTTCTAATTCCAGACTGGTTTGTTATATCTACTTATAACAAATACTTTCGGGAAACTTGTTGATCTACCACTTCTTCTGCTGCTATCTGTATTTTAATTAGCAGGATTGTATCATGTTGATAAAACGTAAAAAAAAAAACACACATTAATCAATCAATCACATAAAGTGTAAATGTTACGTCTTTTGGAGCTTATTAAAAAATTAGACAAGTAATAGAGTAACTAAAAATTTAGTAAGATTCCAAAAACATAAAGTTTACGTTATGTTTCATTCAAAGGAAGGCGATAACGCCACTACGATGCAAGGTGTTTTTGAGAGTGAAAGAAAACGAAAAGGCGTTAGTGACGGAAAAAACACGTTGCAAGAATAGGATTCAGGTGTTCCACCGAGGTTTCTTCCTGGATGAAAATCTGCACCGAAGCTTTTGAGTGATGGCGGAAATGTCAAATGAAATCGCAAAACTCTACTTGGTTCACGCTTGACTGTTTAGCTGCTATAGTCCACAGAAATCATTTCTTCCAGTGATCTTCTTCTTCTTCTATGTGCAGTGTCTCTTCAGAACATAGGCGATCATATCCCTCCACATTTCCCTATCACTTGTAGCTCTTAATACCCTTTACCTTGTTACCCCTACCAAACTCTGCTCTGCTATTCATTTGCTGAAGCCCATCAAGTATATAACGCGCTGCTTTTTCCTGTCCCTCTTTTCACTCTATCTGCCCTGTGAGTATCAGATTCTCCAAGCCAATCTTCCTCATTACAGGTCCAAGAAACTTCAGCATTCTCTTCCTGAAGTTAAGTATCAGTTTCCTTTTCGTTTCCATCCTCTCCAAAACCTCATAATTTTTCCCATGTTCGGTCCATGATATCCTCAGCATGCTTCTGCAGAACAACATTTCGGTTGCTTCAAGTTTTTTTTTCCTCTTTGATGAGATTGTCCAGCTTTCGCTGTCATCTTGAAGGACAGAGATCACATATAAATCCAGCACTTTCTTTTTTGTTTTCAACGAAATTCTTTTGTCTTTCAATACTCTACTCATCTTCTGGAATGCTTCCTTGGCCATACCAATACGTCTTCGGATCTCAGTGTCGCACTTTCCGTCTTCTGTTAAAACACTTCCCAAGTATTCAAATTTCTATACCTGCTGGATTTTAGTATCCCTGGCTTGTAACTGGCATTTTGGACATCTCCTTTTTACTAATGAAAATGCATTTAGTAATCTTGCTCATTTTTGTATCAGCCCGCAAAGCACCGATTCGCTGATAGAATGAGACACCGGATAGCCTAACACTCATTTGCTTCTCAAGGATAGTGTTGTAACGGAAGAACCTGTCTCCACCTATCAATGGACCGTCACCCATTATAAATACAGCACGCAGTAGATTACGAGCGAGCTGATGACCGGAAGACGACCAGGAACGGACGGAAGTACTCTACGCTCCATTTTTGTACATAGTGACTATATGTTCCGCAGTCTTTACCACACGGACTAACCAATCATTTGTTTGTATCGTATTTTCACGACACAACAGATAGATAGATAGATAGATAGATAGATAGATAGATAGATAGATAGATAGATAGATAGATAGGTATAAATAAACAGGTTGAGATAGATAAATGGACTCCAGTCACATGGCTGCCAGGTCTATTGTACGTATCATCTTGATCGAAACCATTTTTAATCATCGATCTGTGAAAATGGTTGTTTACAGCTGAGAGTTTAAACATTTTCAACGGAGTGGGTGTCGTGAATAACATCCATATTTGAGTCTCGATCTCACAAAGGCTATTTAAAAAATGACTAGAGTTTTTAAGTTAATGCACTAAATTTGTTAAAACTGATCCATAGACATAGATAGATAGATAGATAGATAGATAGATAGATAGATAGATAGATAGATAGATAGATAGATATTAACAGGCTTAAATATGTTTTGTCTTAGCTGTATTTTATAGTATTACACAAAATTATAGTATTTACATTATTCGGACTACTGTCCTCATCGTTGTCATTTGCTGCCATTTGTACGACGTTTCGGCCATTGTAAACTCCGGTCTTCTTCAGGTGCAAGGAATTTCGAACAGAACCTTTTATTATAGCCACTGGGGTATATCATCTCTATCCTTTGCGTAGAGCCTTTTCTGGTATTCATGAGTTATCCCCCTCTAACCATATAAGTTACTTGTTCATCAGAAGAACTCTACGCAACGGATGGAGATGATATACCCCAGTGGCTGTAATAAAAGGTTCTGTTCGAAATTCTTTGCACCTGAAGAAGACCGGAGCGAACAACGGCCGAAACGTACGAACCTACTCCTGTTTTTATCGCTTTCCCCTATGTAAACCCTGCGCAACATTGGCAGTAAAACTGCCCTGCTTGGAGTGAAATGATTATATATATATATATATATATATATATATATATATATATATACTTAAATGTCACTGCTCATATATATATATATATATATATATATATATATATATATATATAGTGACCTAAATTTATAAATATACATATGAGGGTGCACCTCTATAGATCCTCTGTAGATAGATAGATAGATAGATAGATAGATAGATAGATAGATAGATAGATAGGGTATACACTCAAGTATAAGCAAATATATAAAAAATTTATTCAGGTGTTAATATAGTAGCGCCCAATGTAGTATAACAAAGCTATTAATTATATATATATATATATATATATACATATATATATATATATATATATATATATATGTGTGTGTGTGTGTGTGTGTGTGTGTGTATATATATATATATATATGAAATGTTAGCGGATGCCTAATAGTACAGCATGCCATTTCAAAATATCTTGCTGAGTGCATCGTATCATGGTGCTTTTTCTCACAGACGGTGCCCAACTGATCCTACTATACTCTGCAGTGGACAAAATAATAAACAAACAACTGACATGCGCGAAATTAAGAATATAAAATGGCAACAATTTATTCATTGTTTTCTGTATAAATACGTGCATGTATATGTATTAAAAGCAATATTAAAAGCAATATTAAAAGCAATATTTAACATTTACTTCTTGTTCACCGTACAGACGTTTTGTTTATTACATATTTTATCGCAAACCTGACTTCAGAGATTTGTACACTAATTGGAATTCATAAGTTCCGTAAAATCAAGCTGATATCTACCTTAGGTAATCGCACGTTGATTTTTTTTTTTTTAATCATTTCATCCGAAGCAAGTCATTCCACTGACACTATTGCGCAGGGAGTTATATAGGGGAAGGTGGTGAGAAAGAATGGTTAGATATAGGAAATGTCAGAAGGACGATGATAGACGGGTAAGGATGTAGATAGGATGTGTTTGAGAGAATGGATGCGAGTTAGTGTGTTGGGAGGTGTCTATTGACCTTACATTTAAACACCTGGAGATTGCAGCAGTCGGGGAAGCAAGTATGTGGAAGGGAATTCCACAGGCGGGAAGTGCGAGAAAAGAAGCTTTTGGAGTAGAAATTGCGGTTACATTTTATCGGTTTCACTGTAAAAGGGTGGGACCTAGTTGCTAACCTAGTATCTCGTGCAAATTCGTACCTAGGGGGGCACCAGTGATCTAAGTTCATCGGAGCAGAAGCCGTGAAAGTATTTATAGAAGAGGCAGAGGGAAGCCAGGTCACGCCGGTGAGAGAGTGACTGCAGGCGGTCTGCCAAGTCGGTATCGATCACATTACAGATTCTCCATTGGAGTTTGTCAAGAACCCCGGGGAGAATAACAGGGGCACCCGACCAGATGTGGAAGCAGTATTCAATAAACGGGCGGATGGTAGATTTATATATGTGCAGGATAGATTCAGACGGGAAAAACTTCCCTGCACAGAGAACTGACTTTCATAGCAGCGGATTTAGCAATGGATTCGATATAGTCTTTCCACTTGAGGTCTGCTGAGAGTGTGAGGCCAAGGAGGCGTAGTGTTTTACTCTCTGGGAGGCAAGCCTGTTCCATGCTAATGGGAGGTAGGTGCAATTGTCTACGATGGTTAATTGATAGCAGCTTTGTTTTGGAAGCATTAAAATTTACGAGCCATTTCTTACCCCAGTCCACTACGGATTAGAGGTCCTTTTCAAGCTGGGTGGCGAGGTTCGCTTTGTCGCCCACACCAGATTTTTGATCGAGGCGAGAGTAAAGTGTGGTGTCATCGGCGTACATGCCTACTTGGGATCTTATGGCATCGGGGAGATCATTAATGTAGATCAGAAAGAGCGTAGGACCTAGGGTAGAGCCTTGAGAGACACCCGCGTTTGTCTGGTAGTTCTAGGAGGCATGTCCGTATAATACCACCTTCAATGTGCGGTTAGAGAGGAAAGACTGGATTAGGTCAAACAAATGTTGTTATACCATAGCTCTGCAGTTTGCGTAGAAGGCCAGCGTGCCAGACTCTGTCGAACGCTTTAGAGATATCCAAGGCAACGGTTCGTGAGCCTTGTACATATACACGGTGATGGTCGTTAGCATATCAGCAGTAGACAATACTGTTTGTCCGAGAGGAGCCTGTGGGCTGTGAGATGCTGAACCAAATCGGCGTTGATAATCGCTTCGAACACTTTGCCAAAGATCGGAAGAATGCTGATAGGGCGGAAATTTGCGGGTTCCGAGAGTTCTCCAGTGTTCTTAAATATATGAACTACAGAGGAAGACTTCCAACAGGCAGGAAAGCAAGAGGCAGATTCCATTCCGAAATAGACAGGACTGTTCTCTCTTCACAGTTTTCAACGCATAGCGTTCAGATGTGTTTGGCAGAACCTTATATTATTCCTAAAACCAGATCTTCTGATTCATGTCACACAAATTTTCACCACTAGCCGGATGTGAACACTCCGAAACCGAAGATTGAACTAAAAACTTCGTCAACTACGCATAGATTCGGTACATAGCTTCCGTTTCAAATACACACTCAAAGAAAAATACAATCCAGAATTTTCACCACTAGCAAAAGAAACTTTTTTTTTTGTTAATTTTGTACACTTGACCAAGAACTTGAGAACATCCTCACATTTTAAGTGACAATCGGTATTCTATAAATATCAGTCAGTTAAGTGCCATACGTGATACACGCTTTGGGCGATCATGTCTCGAAAAAACCATGACTGACTAGGCAGAAGATTATCCCGCTGTAGGTTGCCATTGCTTTCTGCGGTAAACTGATTGCCAGCAAAGTCTATAGAACCCAATCTGTCCTATTATTTAACCCATTTATTTGAGGGAAGAGACGGATTAATACCTTTCCCAAGGGTATTTGTGCGTAAGTGAATGCAAAGAATTCAGCTGGAATCCGAACTCGACACTCTGATTTGTCGTTCTGAGTCGATATCCACCGCACCACAATGCACATCCCCTATAAATATAAATGTCATAAAACGCGTGGTTAAGCATAAGATCAGTCGCTTGAAACTGCCGTGGCTGGTTAGGAAAAGTAAAATTTCTGATGACAGGATTTCATCTTGCATTACTTCAGATTTTTCAACTGTCAGATTACGTGTTGTTTTTGGTACCAGGTCGGGGTTGTGCAATTTTGTTAAAGATGGTCTTTCCCACTTACCAAATATTTCTATAGTGTATAAGCTTAAATGTCAGTATGACTCTGAATACGTTGACCATACTAATCAGAGACTAGAGACCCGAATTAGTCAACATATTCCGCCAGGATGTGCCAGGATGTGCCAGAATGTGCCAAAATGTGCCAGGATGTGCCTTGTGGTACAGTGGATATCGGCTCGGAACGAGAAACCGGGGAGCCGAGTTCGAATTCCAGTTGAATCCATTGTATTCACTTACGCACAAATACCCTTGGGTATTAATCCGTCTCTTCCTTCCAGTTATGGGTTAAATAGCAGGATAGATTGGGTTCTATAGCCTTGGTCGGCAACCAGTCTACCACAGAAAGCAATGGCAACCTACTGCGGGATAATCTTCTGCCCAGTCAGTCATGTCTCTTTCGAGACATGATCGCCCAAGCGTGTATCACGTATGGCACTTAACTGACTGACTGTTCCTGCTAGTATAAAAGTAAGGACGACTCGGTTTGCACATGATTCGGCTACATGCCAACACTTGCTTGATAAGGAATATGCAGATAGTTTTATGGCGCTAAGGAATATGCAGATAGTTTTTTCGCAGTCATGCACAGAGTCCGATCTGCACACAATCTACATGTGCTTGAAGCGGTATATATCAAGTTACACTAACCGTACCTGTGCAAACAAAAAGAGAATTTCTTTCAGTCTCTTTATTTATTTGGAGAATGATGATTATTTTTTTCTTTTTTATACTCTGTTGGAACATTTATTATTCTTATAATCGTGAATTGATTTACTAATAAACTGTTTTAATCGAGCCCCAACGATTTTTCTCCTTTTTTATTATATTTTGTGAAAAAGTTGTCTTCTTGTGTCGTAGAATTTTGCCAACAGCTTCTTTTAATGAAGTGTTGGCACAAAAGAATTCCTTTAGAAAAAAAAATTAAAAATACCTTTGTGCCTTTTCAAATCAATATTTTTGCTCTGTGGCATTAGGACTTTGTTCAGATACGTGTGTGTGTGTGTGTGTGTGTGTGTGTGTGTGTGTGTGTGTGTGTGTGTGTGTGTGTGTGTGTGTGCTATTATTAATCATTGGTTCAAATTCTTTTTATTATGTTGGATACTTTTGCATCTACTGTGTATCTGAAGAGAGAAGGTAAAGTTGAGTAAGAGACAGAGAAAATGTAGGAGAAAAAAAGACAGATAAACAATTTTTAAGTAGAGAGAAAAAGACAAAGCATGGTTTAGTGAAAGAGAAAGAGAGAGACTGAATTAAAAAGATTATATGCGTACTTGTGATGATGACGTACACTGAACTTGTAGTGACTGCTAAGTGGATAGTAACAGCCATAACGATAAAGGCAATTATTACATTGACATTAAACTAAGGATGGTGGGGAGGGGTTTTAAAAATATGTAGCTAGAGACAGTAAGGACGATGCTAAGTGAGAAAGTTTGAAACAGAAAATACGGTTACACGGAAAGGTGTTGGGCGCTTTCTGCGTAACTAGCTTTGTAACGGCGTGTGGGAAGACAATGAGTGTAGCCCTGAAAATCAAAGAGAAAGGGTTGGAATGACTGGTGTAGAGAACTTGGCTATTTACCCTGGGGGCCTTTTCACTATTCCGTTCTTTTCGCTTGTAATTGTATCAGCCATCACCAGTGGCGTACTTAAACATTTCCTTACCGCGACCATCAATTCTGCCGGACACTACCACCATCCGCAATTGCACTTCACTACCCCGACTCCCAGAACCTGACTATTCCACCCTCACACTGTCCAATCAGATCATATTTCGATTCGTGCGTGTTTCCCATTCCGTGTTTTGTACCGATTATGTTTAAGCAAAATCCACCACACTCCCTCGTCTCTAACTATTCCTGCCAAACTTCTATGTATCTTTCCATGCACCTCCCCCAAGGTACCCACCCTCCAAAAACACCCACACACTATCACCTCTTCAGGGCCTGTTATTGGTTTATTTATGCCTGTGGCTATTTTCTCTCTCTCTCTCTCTCTCTCTCTCTCTCTCTCTCTCTCTCTTATATATATATATATATATATATAACTTTCTCTATCTCTCTCTTTCTCTCTATCTATCTCTATTTATCTATCAGTTTTTGTATCTGTCTACATAGCAATCTATTGATCTCTGTGTGTTCATATCGACCTATAACAGCTTACGAGTTTATTCATCTCTCATTCTCTCGTTTCTATAAATATTTCTGTCTCTCTATCTACTTATCTGTCTGTCAGTCTTTTTATCTCAGTCTCTATTTTTCTTTCCCAATCTATTCATCTTTCCATCTTTATCTCTTTCAGTCCATTTAAATTTGTTCTATCTATCTATCTATCTATCTATCTATCTATCTATCTATCTATCTATCTATCTCAGTCTATATATATATATATATTTCATACTATTTTTAGTATTTATTGTCAAGTGGATAATTCTAAATGAAAATAGAATGGTTCTTTTGTTATTATTACTTTGCAAAATTTTACAAGGCAAGGAAACAAAGATGAACTCTTCCGAATCACCCTAAATTATCTTCATTCTTTTATTGATGAAACTGCAATATAGGTAATTATTAAATACTTATAAATTCATTTGATGCAGTATTAACGAAAGAACCATTCTATTTTCGTTTACAATTATTCACTTGGCAATAAATACTAAAAAATAGTATGAAATACATAATTTTTTTTTAAACACTGGGGTGGCCTAATAATTATGGCCGGTAATCTCTCTCTCTCTCTCTCTCTCTCTCTCTCTCTATATATATATATATATATATATATATATATATATAGCTCTTCTTCATATCTAGATCACCTATCGTCCAATTCACATTCCTCCCCGTTCTTTTCAGTGAGAGTAGAGTTTTATTTCTTTTTTTTTCTTTTTTTACTATGTAGAATTGGGTTTCCGGATCTTTCTCAAGTCTTTTTTTCTATTTCAATCTCTTGAGTCTTAGTGACATTATCGCCTAGTTAAAAGTAAATTGATAAAAAAAAATGATTTTATCAAATGCTTTTCCGTAGTATATGAAACATAGGATTATTATTATTATTATTATTATTATTATTATTATTATTATTATTATTATTATTATTATTATGTCATTTTTCATCATATTTCGATTTCTGCTTTGGTCTCACTACCAACCAAGTCTGCGGGGAGACCTAAGACAGGTCGTGGCGTGTTGTTATGGCCCCATTTCATGTTTTTCTATCTTCCCTATCATCCCTAGCATTACATAGATAAAGTGTTCCTTACTGTGTGGGCTGTACTTAATAAGACAATGTTTTGTATATCTCTTAAGCTGGGGTTTCCAGGGATTCTTTCAATATGTTGTTTTGTTCCATTTTTTATCATTCCGAGTGCACCTACTATCACTGGCACAACTCTTGTTTTCAATTTCCACATTTTTTCTATTTCAATTTCCAGGTCTTTATATTTTGACAGTTTTTCAAATTCCTTGGTTGCTATGTTACAATCCGCTAGACAAGCCATATCAATTTATAGACAAGTTTTTTCTTTCTGTTTTTTAACAATAATGTCCGGCCTATTTGCTTCAATTTTTCTGTCTGTGTAGATGGTGTAATCCCATAGAATAGTTACATCTTCTATTTCTGTAACCGGTGCTGGGTGATGTTCATACCAGTGTTTGTTTACAGTTTTATTTATATATATATATATATATATACATATATATATATATATATATATATATATATATTAATCCGTCTCTTTCTTCCAGTTATGGGTTAAATAGCAGGACAGATTGGGTTCTATCGGCTTGGTCGACAACCAGTCTACCGCAGAAAGCAATGCCAACCTACTGCGGGATAATCTTCTGCCCAGTCAGTCATGTCTCTTTCGAGACATGATCGCCTAAGCGTGTTTCACGTATGGCACTTAACTGACTGACTGTTCATTTTGATAATATTCTGATGATAAAGATCGCATCTATTCTTCCAGTGTCTCTAACCAAAGTTTATTCTAATCGTTTCAACCCAAACAAATCGGTACCGCCACTGGTGCGTAGGGGGCTACATAAGAGAGTAAAAGTTTAGGTAGGAGGAGAGTGAAGAGAAAGACGAACCAGTTACAGGGAGTGTCAGAGAAAGGACAAGAGAAGGATGGAAACGCAGGTGTGAAGATATGTGCAAAGGAAGAGAGAAAAAAAGAACAGGATACACGGGGACATGTAGGAAAGACTGGAGTCAAGTGGATAAGAGATGGGAATTGATATTGCATTTAAATTCCTGGAGATTGTAGCCGTCATGAAAGCAAATATAGGGAAGAGAATTCCACTGCTAGAAGTGTGAGAAAAGAAGCTGGTGGAGTTGAAGTGGTGGCTGCATTTGAAAGATTTAACTTTAAAAGTGTGGGACCTTGTTGCCAGTCTGATGGTTCGAGTACATTCTTGTGAAGGGGGCGTCAATGAACTAAGCTCGTCGGAGCAGAAGCTATGAAAATATTTGTAAAAGAGACAGAGAGAAACCACATCCCGCCGGTGAGAAAGTGGCTGGTCGGGACCGATCACATTACAGATTTTCCTTTGGAGCCTGTCGAGAACCCTAAGATGAATATCAGGGTCCCCGACAAGATATGACACCAGTATTCTATGCAACTATACTTCAGAGAGTACAGTCTCTGAAGAAGCTTTTAAAGTGTAACATGTTAAATTGAGATATGTCTCCTATTTTGTTCTTTTTCTTTAATCTATCATCTTGCTGGATTCTGGTCCATATATATATATATATATATATATATATATATATATATATACTAGTTTTTGGTCATGATTAAATTAGACCAGTATCCAGTTGCATAAAAATGTGCTCAATACATTTATATCGTAGAGCTTTTGAATATTTTTTATTTGCAACTTAGTTATTTCAGAAACCTAGGTTTCAAACTTTCGGTATTTTCAGGCGATTTAACTGATTTTCAAACGTTTTTCAATCGTACAATATAGGAGAGAATGTTAAGCCCGTAAAAACGGAGAGGATAATCCCAAAAAAGTTTTTCTAAATAATATAAAATATTAAATAGATAAGAATAGAGAGTTCAATGAATATCATCCAGAGCCATATGAAATATTGAGAGGAAAACTCAAGATATTTAAACACTTAAATATAATTTAAGTTTTCCTCTTAATATTATATATATATATATATATATATATATATATGTAATATTAAGAGGAAAACTTAACTTATATTTAACCGTTTAAATGTGTTGAGTTATATATATAGTACTGTGCAATGGTATAAGGACAAGAACTATTTTATCTTTTATGAGGCATCAAAATAAAGTTTAAAATCACCCCTGTCCCGCATGAAGGAAGAAGGTCGAGATTATTTCACATTTTAAACCACTATTATTTGAAAATCTGTGATTCTGTGCGGAAGTGTTTTTTACTCTGTGTGTGTGTGTGTGTGTGTGTGTGTGTGTGTGTGTGTGTGTGTGTGTGTGTGTGTGTGACATGTTAGTGTTTGTAAGTGTGTGTGTGTTTGTATGTTAGTGTGCGCGCGTAAATATGCGTGCCCTTTTTGTGTGCTAATAAGATAAAGCTGACAAAAATAATAAACAAAAATACTCACCTAAACATCTCGTATGTACACTGGCGTGCTTCAAGTCATAAGCTAATAATATGGAAAGGAAATGTTTCTTCTTCTATGCGCCGTCTTCCTTCAGGGCGTAGGTGATCATGGCCTTCCACATCTCTCTATCCCTTGTAGCCCTTTACACCCCTTGTCGTGTTAACCCACTCAAACTACGCTCAGCCACCCATCTGCTCAAGTCTACTAAGCATGTCACGTGTTGCTTTCCCCTGTTTTTCCTTCTTCTATCCATCCCATTAGTATCAGATTCTCAAAGCCCTCCTTCCTCTCTTCATGTTTCAAAAACTTCAGCTGTCTTTTCCTGGTGTTGGATATCAGTTTCGTTTTCGTGTTTACCTCTCCAGAACCGCGTAGTTGCCCACCTGTTCTGTCCATGGCATCCTCAACATCCTTCAGTAGGACCATATTTCGGTTGAAATTAAAATACCTAACAAAAAAAGGTAAGTATAACTTTGAGATTCGAAGGCGTATTGGCATCGCCAAGAATGCATTCCAGAAGTTGAGTAGAGTATTAAGAGACAGGAAAATGTCGCTGGAAATAAAAAAATAGAGTACTGGATTGATATGTGGTGTCTGTTCTTCAATAACGACAGCGAATGCTGAAAAAATTCATCAAAGATGAAGGAAAGATTTGAAACAACTGAAATATCGTTCTACAGAAGGATGTTGGGGATACCATGGGCAGAAGATGTGAGCAACTACGAGGTTTTGGAGAGGATGGACTCAAAAAGGAAACTGATACTTAGCATCCGGAAAAGACAGTTGAAGTATTAATCTGCCCCTTTTCTCCAGTTATAGTTTAAATAACAGGACAGATTGGGTTCTATAGCCTTTGAGGGCAACCAGTCTACCGCAGAAAGTAATGTCAAACTACTAAGAGAAAATGTTCTGCCCAGTCAGTCATGTCTCTTTCGAGACATGATCCCCCAGGTTTCTATCACGTATGGCACAACTGACTGAATAAGGAAGGAGATCTTGGAGAATCTGATACTCTGGGGACGGAGAGACAGAATAAAGCAACGCATGGCATACTTGATGGGCTTGAGCAGTTGGATGGCGAAGTAGGGTTTGGGAGGGATAACAGAAGAAAGAGTGTCTAGAGCTACAAGGGATAGGATGACGTGGAAGGTCATGATGGCCTACGTCACATAGAAGAAGAAAAATGATAGGTGTTGGCTTCTTACTCTGGCGTCAAGGAAATGCCTATACCTGTATTTCTTGTGTTATGTCTTCTGATACATCAGTGTGAATACTGAATAAGCTGCTCATGACAAGGAGGCACGAATTATCCGAGTTCGAACAGTGTCAAACAGTGGGTACCAGATAGATATGATGTTTTATATATATGGTATTAGGTGTGTACTTAGAATAACTGATGGAAATAATCACCGCTAACTCGACGCAGAACAGTGGCTAACTTCGTTAGGTTTTGGGCTAGAATGTTTTTATGATAACAGATATGTGATATATCTCCATTACATATACAATGCAGGAGGTATCAGACACTTTTTTTCGGCATTCTTTATCTTTCATGGTAGCAGAATGTTCCTGTTTAACCATGCGACACCGGACACAGCACTTCAGCTGACAAATGACGATATTTACTTATGTTCTTACGCGTCCTGGTTCCCCACGTTAAAAAACGACCTTGTGTCATATATCGCTCTAGGTCGGTTTTAACGTCGGGAACCCGGACGCGTACGAACGCGCGAAGGAAAAAAATTCCCCATTTACCACCATCGCCGGTCGCGCTGGCCCCGGTGGCTAGCACCTGGTCCACCCCTCTGGTGCAATGATCTCGCGACGCTGTTCCCGGGATCTACGCAGTGTAATTTTTCTCAGATGCATCTCTGTTCTCGGACAGAGCTATAATTGAGCCGCACTCTGTCTTCGAGGACAGAGATGCAACTGAAAGACGATTTTTGGTCCCTACCCGATACAAAATGTGCCAGGTAGCACACATGACTTCGCTAATAGAACACTTGAAGACTGTTGTGGTTTTTTACCCAATGTCACGGTTCCAGCAATTTCAGATTAATTGTCGGTTCCGGCTGCTGTGTTGACTCTACGAGGCTATGAATTACAGTTGTCAACACGGAACTTTGCATGCTGTTGTTGGCTCTATAACTATGTGGACTATGTCGCGCATGAAATTGGTTCAGTCCACTGGTTCTCCTACAGACTTCATTTCCCGGTAACTGCGACATTGTAATTCTTGTGGGCTGTTTGAACACATTCCCAGACCCCAAAACCAATCTGTTAATAGAAAACAGCGTTCTTGATTTTCTACCAGATGCCAATGTATCGATGATGAGGGATAGAGTCTATGCTGATGCCATAGTCATTCATAGTTGAGATAAGAATGATCTTGAACGAATGTTCAACATCGTTTACCAAGTGCTCAAAGAAGCAAGACTCAAGATAAATATTTCCAAAACAGAAAATATAATCTAAAATGAGAATGAATGCAGTGATGGTACATGCCTAGAATTCATCATTGAAATTTAGAATGTGGAATTAGTAACTACTAAATATGTCAAATATCTAGGTGTATGGGTCAGTTATAACAAATTTAGTATAGAAGATAAGGAAATTGGATATAGAATAGGCTGTACCAGATAAAGCTTTGCAGAACACCCTAAATTGCAACAAAGTCAAAAAACTCATCTGAGAACTCAAGTAATATCAAGAACGTGACTCGAGTTCTCAAATTAATGTTTTGGCTTTGTAGCAACTTGCGGTGTCAGTCAAAATTGCCACTAGCTCAGTCTAGCCTGATCTTGAATCTCATATGAATGTGATACATGAGACCCAACCATTTCATAAATTTCTAATCTGATAACACTATACAAACGCTTTCTCAGATCAATTATTAAAACTGTCTTCGAGACTAAGTCTAAGAACTATACTTCTTCAAACCACAGGAACTACCTCTATAGAATCACTGTCAAAGAAATTAACAGAAACCATACTCGTCGAAGAACAATTAAAGTAGATAGCATATGTAACACGGAGAGAAAATAATGACGTAATGAAGATCTTAATAAGCCACATGAATTTAAACAAAATGTTAGAAAGGAAGTCCCCATCAATTCTTGGAAGAGAGATAACATTTAATGAACTGGAGTAATTAACTCAGTATGTTTTAAGGATCATTTAGAAAACTTGGTAGATATGTATGAACGAGTATGTGTAGAAATATTTTCTAGCCTTCAGTTCTAGGGGACGATATAACTCTGAGTTGGAATTCTATGCAAAATTTCATCACAGCATAAAAGAAGTCGAAACTTGTGAGTATTTATCTTTTTTGATAACCCAACAAAAAATAAATAGATCCTTTTGACCAATCCGACAAAAAAAGAATATTCAGTGTCATGTTTGCCTTATTTGTAAAAATTACACAGCATGTATTTTTCTTTTGTTATATCATTTTTTAAATTACACCGCATGTATTTTTCTTTTGTTATTTCATTTTTTAAAATTACAATGCATGTATTTTTCTTTCGTTCTTTCATTTTTAAAATTACAATGCATGTGTTTCTTTTGTTCTTTTATTTTGAAAAATTACACAGCATGCATTTTTCTTTTGTTCTTTCATTTTTGAAAATTACACTGCATGTATTTTTCTTTTGTTCTTGCATTTTTTAAAATTACACAGCATGTATTTTTCTTTTGTTTTTCATTTTTTTAAATTACACTGTATGTATTTTTCTTTTGTTCTTTCATTTTTTAAAAAACGGAGCATGTATTTTTTATTTTTTCCTTTCATTTTAAAAATTACAGATTATGTATTTTTTTGTTCTACCATAATTGAAAATTACACAGCAGGTATTTTTCTTTTCTTCTTTCATTTTTACAGCGTCTATTTTTCTTCTGTTCTTTTATTTTTTTATTTTTTCATAGCATGTATTTTTCTTTTGATCTTTCATTTTTCAAAGTTTCACAGCATGTATTTTTCTTTTGTTCTTTCCTTATTGAATTAAATTGTATTTATTTTTTCTTCTTCATTTTTAAACTTACACAGTATTTTATCGCTCTTTTTGAAAATGGCACAGTATGTATTTTTATTTCTTACTTTTTTTTAAAATTACACCGTATGTATTCTAACTTCTTAAATTCTACAGTTTTTATTGTTCTTTCGTTTTTGCTTTAATTGCACAGCATGTATTTTTCTTTGATCCTTTCATTTTTGAAAATTAAACAGCATATATTTTCATTTTGTTCTTTCATTATTCAGTCACACTATTTATTTTTTCTTCTTTCTTCTTTAAACAGTAATTCCTCGCTCTTTCTTTTAAATTACACAGTATCTCTTTTCTTTCTTTCGTCCTTTTTTATTTTTTTAATTATACTGTATGTGGCCATATTTCTGGGATGAGGTAGTATTTACAGTATTTACATTATTCTGACTATTGTCCTCATCTTTGTTGCTATTTGTACGATGTTTCGGCCTATGTAGGCTCCGACCTTCTTCAGGTGCTAGGAATTTCGAACCGAACCCTTTATTACAATCACTGGGGTATATGAACTTTATTCCTTGCGTAGTAGTGCCTCTTTTAGGATTCATGAATTATCTCCCTCTAACCCTGTAAGTTACTTGTTCACCACTGCTGTAGCCTGGTATTGAACTCACAACTCTCTGGGTCAAGTCACAGGTACTGGGCCATGTGTCCTTAAGGACCCATATGGCCCAATGGATATAGACGTTGGTTAGTTCCTGTGACTTGACCCAAAGAGTTTTGAGTTCAGTACCAGGCTACAGCAGTGGTGAACGAGTAACTTACAGGGTTAGAAGGAGATAACTCATGACTTCCAAAAGAGGCACTACTACGCAAGCAATGAAGTTTATATACCCTAGTGATTGTAATAAAGTTTCGGTTCGAAATTCCTATCACCTGGAGAAGGCCGAAGCGTACAACGGCCGAAACGTCGTACAAATGGCAACAATGATGAGGACAATAGTCCGAATAATGTAAATACTGTACACTGTATGTATTTTAACTTCTTTTTAAATTACACAGTATATCTTTTTCTTTTGATCTTTTTTTTTAATTACACATAATGTATTTTTCTTTACATCTTTCATTTTTTAATATTACACATTATGTATATTTCGTTTGTTCCCTCTTTTTAATTACAGAATGTGTATATTTTGCTCCTTCTTTCTTTTTTAAAAATTACTGTGCATGTATTATTATTTACTTCATTTTAGCATACGGCAACATCACATACGATCATTAAAGTTAAGCAACGTCGAACCTGGTCAGTACTTAAATTGGTGACCGCTTGGGAATACCAAGAGTTGCAAGTTTGGATGTGTAGGTATGTAAGGGATAACAAGTAAGAATTTTTAATCAAAGATGTTAATTTGGCTTGTAATATTCACCTTAAAAAAGGTATGAATCCGCTGCTACACCCTCAGTTATGAGTTAATTATTAAGTGATGTATAACTAAAACATTATTTTTTAAAATCTTCATATAATCTGAAAGTATTTTGTGTCTTCAAATAGCCGGCAAAAGGCTTGTAAGCCTCGAATCAATCAATTAGCAATGCTTTTTTTTTATATTAGAGAGTCAGTTTTTTTTTCTTTTTGAAATAACATTGAATCTATTTTTCTTTCTTTTGGAAATTGCATTGCATATATGCTTTTTTCTTTCTTTCTAAATTTACACAGCATGTAATTTTTTCTTCTTTTTGAATTATGCTGCATGTATTATTCTTTCTTTCTTTTCGAAATAACAATTCATTGTATTTTTTCTTTCTTGCTGAATTTGCATTATATGTATTTTTCTCTTTTCTTTTTGAAATTATAATGCATGTATTTTTTCTTTATATTTGAAATTGCATTTCATGTATTTTTCTTCGTTTCTTTTTTAAATTAAATTGCATGTATATTTCTCTCTTTCTTTTTGAGATTACATTGAATGTATTTTTAATTCTTTCTTTCTGAATTTACATTGCATGCATTTTTCTTTTCTTTCTGAAATTACATAGTATGAATTATTCTTTCTTTCTTTTTGAAATTGCACAGTATGTATTTTCTTACTTTCTTTTTGAAATTACATTGAATCTATTGAATTTTTGCTTTTACAGACATTGCACGTATTTTTCTTCCTTTTTTTTTGAAAATGCATTAAATATATTTGTCATCCTCTCTTTTTCAATGGAACGTAGTTTTCTGTTTTTCTTTTGAAAATTAACTTTAATTTATTTTTCTTTCTCTCTTTGTGAAGTTACATTACGTGTATTTTTCTTAATCGTCATTTTTAGAATTAAACAGCATTTATTTTTTTCTTTATTTTTGAAATTACACAGCAAGTATTACTCATGATTTCTTACTGAAATTACAATGCATGCATTTTTTATTTATTTATTTCTTCACGCCGTTATATTACAAGCATTTACTTTCTTTCTTTTTCAAATTCCATTGTATTTTACTTTTTCGTTTTGAAATTAAACAGCATGAATTATTCTTTCTTTCTTTTTTAAATTAAATTGCATGTATGTTCATTCTTTGTACTTCAAATTACATAGCATATATTTTCTTTGTTTCTTTTTGAAACTACACAGCATGTATTATTCTTTCTTTTTGCTAGAAATTGCTTAGCATGTATATCTTTTTTTCTATTTGAAATTACATTGAAAGTATTTTCTTTCATTCTTTTTTAAATTACATTGGATTTACTTTTGTTTCTTTATTTTTTAAATTACGTTATATATATTTTACTTTCTGTCTTTTTGAAATAATATTGCATCTATGTTTCATTCTTGCTCTTTGAAATTTATTGCATGTATCCTATTTTCTTACTACTTGTATTTTTCTGTCTTTCGTTTGGAAATTACATTGCATGCATTTTCATTTCCATTCTTTTTTAAATGACACTGCATGAATTTAACATTCTTTCAAGGTGCAATTACATTGAATTTATTATATTTTTCTTTTTGAAATTACATTGCATGTATTTTTCTTTCTTTCTTTTTGAAATTACATTGAATGTTCTTTTCTTTCTTTCTTTTTGAAATTACATTGAATGTTCTTTTCTTTCTTTCTTTTTGAAATTACATTGAATGTTCTTTTCTTTCTTTCTTTTTGAAATTACATTGAATGTTCTTTTCTTTCTTTCTTTTTTAAATTACATTGCATGTATTTTTCTTTCTTTCTTTTTTAAATTACATTGAATGTTCTTTTCTTTCTTTCTTTTTGAAATTACATTGAATGTTCTTTTCTTTCTTTCTTTTTTAAATTACATTGCATGTATTTTTCTTTCTTTCTTTTTTAAATTACATTGAATGTTCTTTTCTTTCTTTCTTTTTTAAATTACATTGAATGTTCTTTTCTTTCTTTCTTTTTGAAATTACATTGAATGTTCTTTTCTTTCTTTCTTTTTGAAATTACATTGCATGTATTTTTCTTTCTTTCTTTTTGAAATTACATTGAATGTTCTTTTCTTTCTTTCTTTTTGAAATTACATTGAATGTTCTTTTCTTTCTTTCTTTTTGAAATTACATTGCATGTATTTTTCTTTCTTTCTTTTTGAAATTACATTGAATGTTTTCTTTTCTTTCTTCCTTTCGTAAATTACTTTGTATCTGTTGTACTTCTTTCTTTTTTTAATGAAACCGCATGTATTTTTCTTTCTTTCTTTCTTTTTGAATTTACATTACATGTATATTTTTCTCGTTCTTTTTTAGATTTCTTTGAATGTATTGTCCTGTCTTTCTTTTTTAAATATATTTTCTTTCTTTTTTTGTAATTAATTTGCATGTAAGTTTTGCTTCTTTCAGAAACTATTTGAACCTTGAATAAGCTCTCACTGTTTTCCAACAGATGTCTTTCCCTGAACTGCGTGCGTGTAGTTTCGGATGCTTATAAGGAATTACTATAAGCAAGCTTGAAATTCAGTATATGTCATTTCGCCAAAAAGTAAACAACTTTGTTTTTCATAACATTGAACATATTGTATTTCGTGCCAAACAAAGTATATCTGTGGGAAATTTTACTGCACTAGTCTATTCAAAAGAAATCTGCAGATAAAGCACACAAAATTCTTGTTGAGACTTATGTTCACAATACTCTGTCGGAAACAACATGCGGTGATTGGTTTAGACGCTTCAAAATAATGATGTTGAGGTTGAAAATAGAGAACGCTCTTGAGCCCCGAAAAAGTTTGAAGACGAAGGATTGAAGGCATTACTTCAAGAAGACACATGTCAGACGCAAGCTGAACTTGCAGAATCATTATGAATTGATCACAGAACAGTTTCGAAACGTTTGAAAACATGCGCATTAGGAGTTATTCAAGAGCAAAGACATCGAGTGCCGTACGAGTTGAAGCTGAGAGACTTCAAACAAGTGTGAACAGCTATACGAGCAGAAACACAACCAAGAGATTTTGGCAACATGACAACGCTTGGCCACATGCTGAAAAACTGGTAAAAACGTACTTAGAAATACTTAAATGGGAAGTTCTACCCTACCCGGCGTATTAGTTAGCCTCAAAAGGCTTCTGGTTTTTTTAGTTTTTTAGTTTTTTTTTTACTTAGAATTCAAATGCTGCCAGAAAGATGAAAAAAGCAGTGGCTATCGATGGATAATACTTTCAGGGACACGTTTCTTAGTATTTTTGTAAATAAAAAATTACTTTTCATGAAAAATCATCGAGAACTTGTTCAAGGTCTATGTATTTTTTCTTTCTTTTTGAAATTACATTGCATATATTTTTCTTTCTTTTTGAAATTGCATTGCGTGTCTTTTTCTCTCTTTATTGCAAGCATTTTCTTTTTGAATTTACATTTCATGTATTTTCTCTCTTTCTTTTTGCGATTACATTGAATTTCTTTTTCTTTTTTTATTGAAATTACTTTGCATATCATTTTCTTCCTTTCTTTTTGAAATGACATTGCATGTATTTTACTTTCGTTTTTTTTTTTATAAATTACTTTGCGTGTATTATTCATTATTTCTTTTTGAAATTACATTTCATGAATTTTAATTTCTTTCCTTTTTAAACTACATTGCATGCATTTTTCTTTCTGTTTTAAATTATATTGCATTTATTGTATTTCATTCTTTTTTTAAATGACGATTTAAATTTCGATTCTTTCTATTTTAAACTTCATTATATGTACCTTTCATTCTTTCTTTTTAAAAAACACTGCATGTGTTTACTTTCTTTTTAAATGCCAATTAATGTATTATACTTTATTTCATTTCATATTGCATTGCATATATTATTCTTTCTTCATTTTGAAATTACATTTCATTTATTTTTCTTCCTTTCTTTTTGAAATTAGATTGGATGTATTTTACTTTCCTCCCTTTTGAAATGATACAGCACGCATTTACCTTTCTTTTTTAAATTGCATTCCATGTATTTTTTCTTCCTTTTGAAATCATACGGGATGCATTTTTCTTTCTAACTTCTTGAAACTACATTTTAAGTATTCTTTCTTTCTTTTTGAAATTACTTGGCAAAACTTTTTCGTTCTTTCTGTTTCAAATTTCATGTATTTTCTATTTTTCTTTTTTTTTCTTTCTTTCTTGCTTTCTTACTTTCTTTCTTTCCTTCTTTCTTTCTTTTAGAAATTATATTTCATGTAACTTTTTATATCTTTTTGAATTCATATCGTATGTATTTTTCTTTCTTTCTTTTTGATCTCGAATTGCATTAATTTCTCTGTCTTTCTTTTTAAAATTACATTGCATTTATTTTACTTTCATTCGTTATGAAATTACATTGAATGTATTTCCTTTCCTTCTTTTTGAATTTACATTCCATGTATTTTTCTTTCTTTCTTTTTGAATTTATATTGCATTCGTTTCTGTCTTTTGTTTTTAAATTATTCTGCATATTTTGTTCTCTCTTTCTTTTTCAGATTACAACGAATGTATATTTTCTTTTTCTCTTTTAAAATACTTTACATATATCTTTTTCTTTTTGTGATTAGTTTGCATGTATTTTTCATTCGTTTTGAAATTACACAGCATTTATTTTTCTTTCTATCTTTTTGAAAATACATATCCTTTATTTTTCTTTCTGTCTTTCTTTCTTTTTTTTTAATTTATATCGAATGTATTTTTTATTTTTCTCATTGAAATTATACTGCATGTATTTTTCTCACTTTGTGAGATTTCATTGTTATTTTTCTCACTTTTTGAGATTTCATTGTTATTTCTTTTTGAAATTACACACCATCTATTTTCTTTCTTTCATTGTGAAATTGCATAGTATGTATTGTTCTTTCTTTTTAAATTACTCAGGATATTTTTCTTTCTTTTTGAAATTTGATAGCACGTAGGTCCCTTCTTTTTTTTTAAATACATTGCATGTAGTTTTCTTTCTTTCTTTTTGAGATTATATTGAATGTATTTTTCTTCTCTTTTAAAGAAATTACTCGTATGTATTTTAATTTCTTTCATTCTGAAATTACATTGCACGAATTTTTCTTTGTTCCTTATTCATATTATATGCATGTATTTTTTCTTTATTATGTAATTGCATTGCGTGTATTTTTCTTTTTTTTTTAAATTACAATGCATACATTTTTCTTTCTTTTTGAAATTACATTGCATTTAATTTTTTCTTTTTCTATCATCCTATTTGAAATTACTGTATGTACTTTAATTTTTTTATTTGAAATTACATGGCATGTTTCTTCTTTTTTAAATATCTTTGAATGCATTTTTCATACATTCTTTTTTTAATTTGACTGCATGTATATTTCTGTATATTTAAAATTGCATTGCATGTATTTTTCTTTCTTTATTCTGAAATTACATGCATTTTTTCTATTTCTTTTTAAAATTACTTCGCATGTATTTTATTTATTTATTTATTTATTTTGTAATTACATAGCATTTATTTTTCTTTCTTTCTTTTTAAAATTACACAGTATGTATTTTAATTTCTTTGTTTTTAAATACATTGCATGTATTGTATTTTCTTTCGTTCTGAAATTACATTGAATGTATTTTTGTTTCTTTCTTTTTCGTATTATATTGGATGTATTTTTTCTTTATTCTTGAAATTACATCGCATTTATTTTTCTTTCTTGTTCTATCATTCTATTTGAAAGTTCACTCTATAAATTTTAATTTCTTTATTTTGAAATTACATTGAATGTATCTTCTTTCTTTTTATAAATATATTTGCACCTATCTTTATTACTTTACGAAATTACACTGCGTGTATATTTCTGTATATTTTAAAATGAATTTCATGCATTTTCCTTTCTTAATTTTGAAATTACACTACTTGCATTTTTCGTTATTTCTTTATGTGTATTTTATTTTCTTTATTTTGAAAGTGCATAGTATGTATTTTTCTTTGTTTCTTTGTAAAATTACTCAGTATGTATTTTATTTTCTTTATTTTGAAAGTACATTGCATGTATTATGCTTTCTTTCATTCTAAAATTATATTGTATGTATTTTTGTTTCTTCCTCTTTCATATTATATTGGATGCATTCTTTCTTTATTTTTGAAATTACATTGCTTGTATTTTTCTTTATTAATAAAATTAAAATGCATTTTTTTCAATTTCTTTTATCCTATTTGAAATTACACTGTATGTATATTAATTTCTGTATTTTGAAATTACAATGCATGTAACTTCTTTCTTTTTTAAATATCTTTGCATGAATTTTTCTTACCTTCTTTTTGAAGTTACAGTACATTTATATTTCTATATATTTGAAATTGCATTGCATGCATTTTCCTTTTTTTATTCTGAAATTATAATTTCGTTATTTCTTTTTAAAATTACTTTGCGTGTATTTAATTTCATAATTACATAGCATTCATTTTTCTTTCTTTCTTTTGAAGTTACATTACGTGAATATTCTTTCTTTCTTTTTGATATTACATTGCAGGTATTTTCTTTCTTTCTTTTGAAATTGCATAGGATGTATTTTTCATTTTTCATTTTTCATTTGAAAATTATGCTGCTTGTATTTTTCTTTCTTTTTGAAATTACGTTTCGTGTATTTTCTTACTTTCATTTCAAAATTACATTGCATGTATTTTTCATTCTTTCTTTTTGAAATTAAATTCACTTATTTTTCTTTCTTTTTAAAATTCTATGTATTTTTTTTTCATTTTTTAAAAATTAAATTGAATGTATTAGGCTTTCTTTCTTTTTTAAATTACCTTTCATGTATTTTTAATTATTTTTAATTACATTGCATGTATTTTTCTTTCATTTCTTTTCAATTAATTTGCATGTTTTTTTAATTTATCTATTTTTCATATTTCAGTGCATGTATTTTTTTCTTTTTAAATTATTTCGCATGAGTTTTCATTTCCTTCTGTTTGAAATAAACTCTTTACAAGAATGGCAAAACTCGATCTGCTTCTCTTGATTTCTCGAAAGCATTTGACAGAATTTAGCATACAGGCTTTCTCAAGAGCTACGGTATTTCTGACGATTGTTTGATCTAATGCAATCGTTCCTTTCAAATCGTGAAATGAAAGTTGACTGGATCAGTCAGTTAAGCGCCATACGTGATACACGCTTGAGCGATCATGTCTCGAAAGAGACATGACTGACTGGGCAGAAGATTATCCCGCAGTAGTTTGCCATTGCTTTCTGCGGTAAACTGGTTGCCGACCAAGGCTATAGAACCCAATCTGTCCTGCTATTTAACCCATAACTGGAAGGAAGAGATGGATTAATACCTTTCCCAAGGGTATTTGCGCGTAAGTGAATACAATGGATTCAACTGGAATTCGAACTCGGCTCCCCGGTTTCTCGTTCCGAGCCGATATCCACTGTACCGCAACGCACGTTGACTGGATAAGCTTTCCTTTAATACGAACGCGGGCGACCTTCAATCCTTTGTGCTACTTTTTTTCTGATCTTCATCAATGATCTTCCTTATGTAATCAGTTCCTAAGTTGGCATCTATACAGATGACATCATCATTTACTTCCGTCTCTTTCAAGAAATCTTTCAAGACTGACAAAGTAAACCTGGCTGCTGTCCTTTAAATTTACCTCCCATCTCTGATTGAATGGGATATGTAATGGCTCGTTAAACTTTAATGCCACCAAAACGAAGCTTCTTCTTCTTTCTTCTTTTATGTGCCCTGTCCCTTCAGGACGTAGGCGATCATGGCTCTCCACGTCTCCCTATCCCTGGTGGCTCTTAGTATGTTTGCTCCTGTTACACCTCGCAACCCCCGTTCCGTCATCCACTTGATCAGGCCCTACTTTCCTCTGTCTCTCTTTCCTTCTATCTGGCCTGTCAGTATCAGGTTCTCCAAGCCCTCCTGCCTCATTGCATGCCCCAGGAACTTCAGTTGTCTCTTCCTTATGCTCAGTATTAATTTCCTTTTCGTTGCCATTCTTTCCAACACCTCATCGTTGCTTCCACGATATCCACAGCATCCTTCTGTAGAACTACATTCCGCTGCTTCAAGTTTTGTCCTCATTTTCGATGATATTGTCCAGCATTCACTGCTGTATTAAAGAACTGACATCACATAACAATCCAGCACTCGTTTCTTTGTTTCTAGTGAAATTTTCCTGTGTGTTAGTACTTTACTCAGCTTCTGGAACGCGTCCTTTGCCATGCCAATTCGCCTTCGGATATCTGTGTCGCACTTTCCATCTCCTGTTAGAACACTTCCTAGGTATTTATATTTTTGTACTTGCTTGATTCTGGTATCCCCCACCTGTATTTGGCATTTTGGGTTGCACCTTTTGCTGATGATCATGCATTCAGTTTCCTTAAAGTTTATTTGTAGTCCTTTTTTGTCACTCTCTTCAGATACATTCTGTAGGAGGTCTTGTAGTTTCCTTTCCGTGTCTGCAATCAGCACTGTACTCTCCTTTAACCACTATAGAGAAACTTTACTGCCTACCATAAGAATGGATGACTCTAGTCTCTTGAAGAACAACACTGCGCAGCCTTACTCTCTCAAAAGATCTCAAATTGAATGGATACATCGAATCCATAGCTTCATCTACTGCTAGGAAGGTTGGGTCAATGAAGAATCCATTTTGCACATTCATAAATCACATTCGTCTGTGCATTGAATACTTTTGCCAAATCTGGTCGACTGTTCCTGCTATTCCTCATGAGGTTCTCGACAAAATCCAAAGACAGATCCGCAATATAATCGATTCTGACATAGTATCCCTGCATTCAGTCATTTTCTCACCTACGTAACATGGCCTCTCTCTGTATTTTCTACAAGTATTTTCATGGCAACTGCTTGACGAACTTTTTTCTCTGGTTCCCTGATCGCATGTGTTTACGCGTGCTACAAGATTGGCATGTGCGTCCCACACTTTTAACGTCAAAATAGCTAAACGTAACCACCTCTTCTACTCTAACAGTTTTTTCTCGCACTTCCTGTTTGTGGAACTTCCTTCCGTTTGTTTGCTTCCCTGAGCGCTACAATCTCCAAAATTTAAATGCAACGTCAATCGCTATCTTCTATCTACTTGAATCCCATTTATCTCTTATCTTTTTTCGACATCCCTTGTACCTTGTTTTTCTCTCACTGTAACCCCTTGCGCACCAGTGGCTGTCCTGCCTTGATTGGGGTGAAATGTTTATAAAAAATATACATTGCACATGTTTTTCATTCTTTCTATTTGAAATTACATTATATTTTTCTTTTTTTTTAAACTACATTGTACTTTTTTCTTACTTTTTGAAATTACACAGCATGTACTTTTTTAATTGTACAGCATGTATTTTACTTGTTTCTTTTTGAAATTACACTGCATGTATTTTTCTTTCTTTCGTTTTGAAATTACCCAGCATTTTTCGCCTAACCAGGTCTACTGCTGATATGCTAAAGACCATTACCGAGTACATATACCAGGCTCTTGACAAGAATGGCGAAGCCCGAGCCGTTGCCTTGGATATCTCCAAAACGTTCGACAGAGTCTGGCATGCTGGCCTTTCATGCCTTTCATGCAAACTGCTGAGCTACGGTGTAACTGGACATTTGTTTGACCTCATCCAGTCATTCCTCTCTAACCACACATTGAAGGTAGTATTAAATGGACGCCTCCCAAAACTACCATACGAACGCGGGCGTCCCTCAAGGTTCTATCCTAGGTCCCACGCTCTTTCTGATCTACATTAATGATCTCCTCGATGCCATTAGATCCCAAGTAGGCATGTACGCTGATGACACCACAATTTACTCTCGCCTCAATCAAAAACCCGGTGTGGGCGACAAAGCGAAACTCGCTGCCGAGCTTGAAAAGGACCTCCAATCCGTAGTGGACTGGAGTAAGAAATGGCTCGTAAATTTTAATGCTTCCAAAACGAAGCTGCTATCAACTAACTACCATAGACCACCGCATCTACCTCCCATTAGCATGGAACAGGTTTGCCTCCCAGAGAGTAAAACACTACGCCTCCTTGGCCTTACACTCTCGGCGGACCTCAAATGGAATGACTATATCGAATCCATTGCCAAATCCGACGCTATGAAAGTCGGTTCTCTGTGCAGGGCCCGGAAGTTTTTCCCGTTTTAATCTATCCTGCACATATATAAATCTACCATCCGCCCGTGTATTGAATACTGCTGCCACATCTGGTCGGGTGCCCCTGCTACTCTCCTCGGGCTTCTTGACAAAATACAGCGGAGAATCTGTAACGGAATCGATACTGACTTGGCAGACCGGCTGCAACCACTCTCCCACCGACGTGACGTGTCTTCCCTGTGCCTCTTCTATAAATACTTTCACGGCTTCTGCTACGATGAACTTAGATCATTGGTGCCGCCTAGGTACGAATTTACACGAGATACTAGACTAGCAACTGGGTCCCACCCTTTTACAGTAAAACTGATAAGATGTAACCGTAATTTCTACTCTAACAGCTTCTTTTCTCGCGCTTCCCGCCTATGGAATTCCCTTCCACATGTCTGCTTTTCCGTCAGCTACAATCTCCAGGAGTTTAAATGTAAGGTCAATGGACACCTCCTATCAAACTAACTTGCATCTATTCTCCCAACACTCTCACCATCTACCCAACCTTCATTCTCGGTATCCTTGCCCGTCTATCACCCTCCTTCTAACATTTCTTATGCCTAACCATCCTTTCTCACCACTTTCCCCTCTATGAAACCCCCTACGCAATAGTGGCAGTGAAATGCCTTGCTCGGGGTGAAACGATTAAAAAAAAGTTTTATTTTCTTCCTTTCTTTTTGAAATTACACTGCATGCATTTTTTTCTTTCTTTTTAAAGTTACATTTCAAATATGTTTCTTTTTTAAATTACACACCTTGTATTTTCTTCCTTCCTTTCTTTCTTTCTTTCTTTCTTTCTTTCTTTCTCAATTTACGCTGTATCTATTTATCTTTTCAAAATTACACACCATGTATTGTTCTTTATTTATTTATTTATTTATTTTTATTTTTTAAATTGCACTTGAAATATTCTTCTTTCATCTTTCTTTCTTAGTTATCACAGTCTTTTCCACACACGATGAAATCATGCATTCACTATATCGTTCCTAACCAAGTGAATATTTTGCCATGCTGAAACAGATATTTGCTATCTACTATCCCATGCTATTGACGTTTTAATTATTTAAGCAAGCCCAACTTTGGTTCGACTCCGTCACAATGTTCTCTCCCAGACAAATATACGATTTTCAACGAAGTTGAAATTATACAATGCACTGATTTTACTTTCACTTCTCTATGGATGCGGACTGCTGAACCTGTGCCTCAAGCACATCAAGTAACTGGGAAAAAAACCTCTTCATGTAATCTCTCCGTTCGATGCTCCGAAGCCCGTGGCTGGATCGCTTCACCAAATTCGAGGTCCCGTGCCCACTGATCCCAACCGCATTGCAGAGTGATCTCGCAAACAGACATTTGGTATTTTTTTTAAAACATGTCCTGAATTACACGTGCTATATATAGTCTTATCATAGACAATTTAGAAATTTCAGAACTGGTCTAACTTTGTTCCAGCTTCAAATATTTGTCAAGTTATGATTGTTTGAGTTTACACAAGTTAATCGTTTTCCGTTGATATAAAGTGGGAATATTATGTTGCTCGGTCCGCAAATAGAAAGATTTATGCGCTATGTCGTGCTAGACAATTTTTCTCGGATTCTCTTTAGTTTTGAATGCCGTATAATTAACGTCCGGTGACTCAAAGGTATGTGGTTTCGGGGACTTTCTTCGAACGTTCGATCTTCCCCTGAGCATGTGCGGATCAAGCATTTATATAACTTCCTGTCAACTGATTGTCTTATCTTTAACCTAAATTTCTCTGGGTTCCGTTCCTGTTTATGACTGCGAGTCATCAACCTCGTTTAGACGCAATTCTAAACTTGGCGGCTA
This sequence comes from Ascarosepion bandense, assembly GCA_037127315.1. Lineage (NCBI taxonomy): Eukaryota > Metazoa > Mollusca > Cephalopoda > Sepiida > Sepiidae > Ascarosepion > Ascarosepion bandense. Next base: position 4,641,899 of record JBBBDQ010000750.1, on the reverse strand, counting down.
TGAGTCATCCAGTAATTTTCTAGTTTAACACTTTAAGGTGCACATCTCGTTTCACGTTGTGATATGACACTGAATACAAAGTGTTTATATCTCTTAGGCCAAACCCAGTACATATTGGGGTCACCACAGATCAACTCTTAGATCAATGGTCCCTAATAGACGTTACATATTATTTAGATTACAAGTATTTCCTGTCTTGAATCCCATACTAGATTCGTATCTACACAAGTTACGAATCTAGCATCTTCTTACTGAAGTTTCTTTCCTTTGCTTTTCTTTTCTTTTTTAATCTTTATATTTCCATCTTTTTCGCTTTCTCTTTTTTTTTTTTTGCTTCATCCGTGTCTCCTTCCCGATTTTTTTTCTTTTCTTTTTTTTTTTTTTACTTATTGAACATATTTTATTTATTCATTCTTTCTTTTTTGTTTTCCTTCTTTCTATTCTATAGGTTTTATCGTTTTTATTTTTATCTTCTTGTGAATTTTTACGGTATTATTTTCCTATTTTAGGAAGAATTTTTTCGTAAAATTTTTATAAGCATTTTTATGCTTCCTTTTTCTTTCTTTCTTACTTTCTTTTAAACTTGTTTTATCTAACTTTTTGCGACGTCTTACGAATTCTTTTATTCTGCCAAGAAAAATACGAACAGAAATAGACAGATGGGAACCGCTTAAGATTGATACACACGTACGATAGATAGATAGATAGATAGATAGATAGATAGATAGATAGATATGACAGGCTGAGATAGATAGATAGATAGATAGATAGATAGATAGATAGATAGATAGATAGATAGATAGATAGATGGTTCTCAAACTTTTTTACTTAATGACCCCTTTTCACCGTGAATCAGAATGTCATTCCAAACCCCAGTTCCAAATTGTTCGATTCAAAAAGTTCATTATAAACAATAAATATATATTATTGAAAATTTTCATACTTTTTCAAAGCAGTATATATACATTTACACGGGTCATTTTTATAGATTTTTTCTCACTCATGATGAGCTCCTCACAAGAAAAAAGTAAAATATTTTCCCACTTATGAAAACCTGAAATTGCCCGCTAGGCTAAATTCACCCCACCCCTTTCTTAAGAATCCATAGATAGATAGATAGATAGATAGATAGATAGATAGATAGATAGATAGATAGATAGATATGCACAAACAAGATACACAGATCCATGCGTATATTTGTATCATATATCCATGCTATATACTTTGGATATATATATCAAACATATATATGTGTGTGTGTGTGTGTGTGTGTGTGTGTGTGTGTGTGTGTGTGTGTGTGCGCGTGCGCGCGCGCACGAGTGTGCGTGTGTATGTATGTATGTGTTATATATATAATGATTGAGATTCAAATATATGACTTAGCTGATAAATTCTCCTTTGTGTACGGTAATTCACCTTAACACCTTAAAATGGGAAAACAGCAACACTTCATGACAGCTTAGATACACACACACACACACACGCACGCACACACACACACACACACACATATATATATACATATATATATATATATATACGCACACTCATACGCAAATATTCATACGAACCCTCGCATGCATATGCACACATAACTGTGTAACAATAGACATTTTCGTTGTGAAAGTGCACCAATATCTTTAACATACTCGCGCGCGGCGTGTTTAAACGAAGTTTTCCTCGAGTGAGAATTGCCAAACCCGATTTGCAAGCAAATTTGAAAGAATACAATTTATTATTTTCTATGAATTTGATTACTCAGGGCGCTGAGAGGAAATTATTGATACTCGCTCTAAAAACCGTACATGTTTTGATGGGGATTAAATAATATCTGAGTGGACGTGTATCAGTCGCTGTCAAGGTGTATGCTTGCTCATATAGTTCTAATAATCTACTTATAGTCATATCAGATATATATATATATATATATATATATATATATATATATATATATAAAATCAGGCTGTGTAATCGATCTAGAAACTATGTAAATCGAATGCTCGTTGCGGATATGAAGCGTAAGAGACAGGATCCGTTCTTAGTGCTTCTGATTCTTCTAAAATATATATTATTTGTAGAAAGAAGGCAACTTTGACAAAAGGCCAGTTTTGAGGAGCTCCCTATCGTTAATCGAACTCATTACCAATAGCTTTCGAAAAGTGTTTGCTGACCAGTGTTCTAAACTATATACAGAAATATATTTAGATGCGTGAAGTGCGTTGTGGTGCATTGGATAACGGCTTGGAACGAGAAATCGGGGAGCCGAGTTCGAATTCCAGCCGAATTCATTGTATTCACTTACGCGCAAATACCCTTGGGAAAGGTATTAATCTGTATATTCCTTCCAGTTATGGATTAAATAACAGGACAGATTGGGTTCTATAGCCTTGGTCGGCAACCAGTCTACCGCAGAAAGCAATGGCAACCTACTGCGGGATAATCTTCTGCCCAGTCAGTCATGTCTCTTTCGAGACATGGTCGCCCAAGCGTGTATCACGTATGGCATTTAACTGTCTGACTGAATGTAATAGTTGAAAACAATTAAAACTTCTACTAGGCATAAAGTGGGGGATCTGTTTTCTATTGTTATGAAGTTATAAACTGATCCCCCACTAATTATTAGCCAGCTAGTCTACCACAGAAAACAATGGCAACCTACTGCGGGATAATCTTCTGCCCAGTCAGTCATGTCTCTTTCGAGACATGATCGCCCAAGCGTGTATCACGTATGGCACTTAACTGACTGACTGAATGTAATAGAAATATAATTAAAACTTCTACTGGTTATAAAGTGGGGGATCAGTCTTATATTGTTAATAAGTAATAAACTGATCCCCCACTAATTACTACATAATAATATAATACAGCACTTCCCTTTCTAGCTATGAGTCAAATAACAGGACAGATTTGGTTCTATAGCCTTGGTCGGCAACCAGTCTACCGCAGAAAGCAATGGCAACCTACTGCGGGATAATCTTCTGCCCAGTCAGTCATGTCTCTTTTGAGGCATGATCGCCCAAGCGTGTATCACGTATGGCACTTAACTGACTGACTGAATGTAATAGAAATATAATTAAAACTTCTACTGGTTATAAAGTGGGGGATCAGTCTTATATTGTTAATAAGTAATAAACTGATCCCCCACTAATTACTACATAATAATATAATACAGCACTTCCCTTTCTAGCTATGAGTCAAATAACAGGACAGATTTGGTTCTATAGCCTTGGTCGGCAACCAATCTACCGCAGAAAGCAATGGCAACCTACTGCGGGATAATCTTCTGCCCAGTCAGTCATGTCTCTTTTGAGGCATGATCGCCCAAGCGTGTATCACGTATGGCATTTAACTGACTGACCTTTTTCTTTAAGCCTAATTCTGCTCAGCGCTTAAGAGGAGAGAAGGTGCTAATCACTGTTCTAATATCTTATAATATAACAGGGATAATAAATAATACGTGTTAAGGCACATTATCCTCAACACATAAGATTGTAACAATAAAATATTGGTACCTTCCAGCGCAGTTATCTAATTTTAACAACTCTTATACTAATAGATTAAGTCAGATCACTCTACAATGGCTACAGGTACCATGTAACCCAGTACTACATGCCGTATGATTGTGTTATCGGCGACTGGATTCACCAGTAGACTTTTCTGCGGAGGGGGTTGTTTTGATGCCGAGTAGGATTAAATAAAAGGACAGATAAACTTTCTTTTAGGGTAAAGGATAATTTTACACCATGAACAAGACTGGAGTCAACAGCTATGGTTATAGCCCGGGCCGTGATGATACGGCATCGCTGGACGGAAGGCTTCCTATAACGGAAATTGAAGGCCAGTGCAGCGGATGTTCCCAATGGTATCAATGGCCACGTGTCCATAACCAAAACGAGCCTTCAATACACTGTTGTATTTCAAATAGAAATTATATTTACTGGAATCTCAACTTTTTAGATATTTCAAAATTCATCATTTTTTTTTTTTTTTTTGTCCATTTTGACAGACTGACAAGTTTGTAAACAAGAGTTAAGTCCCGGTTTTAACAATTTTTCAAAAAATAAACATCAGTGACACGTTATTTTTGTAAAATTTGCAAAATTAATCTGATTTACACAAGTATTAATTGTTTGTAGCATCAAATTTAGAATAAAATATTTCTTAATCCCGGAAGTCATAGCTTTTTAACCTGTGTTAAGTGACTGATGTGAGCCAAGTGTGATGATAAGCTAAGTATGGCTGAACAGAAATTATATAATTGCTTAATTTTTTGCTGTAAGAGGAAGAAACTGTAAAAATGTGACCTTTTGATGTAACATACGAAATACCATAAGAACTTCCTATACAGAAAAAAAAATATTTTAAAAGTCTTTTAACTCTAAGATTTGTATTAAACTTTTTAATTTTCTATTAGTAAATATAGTATTCATTTAATAACTTAATAACATAACTACGACAATGTTTTGAAGAATTTTTTTAAAAATTTGAAACTTTATAAATGATATAATTAAAATGAATGAAAACAATTCTTGTAAAAATCCACTATTCATAGAAAATAGTCTTCAGACAATAATGTCCTTTTCTGAAGATTCTGCGGAATCTAGGGCTCCAATGGATAAATCAAAATTATCCATTGAATTTTTTGTCCACTGTTGGTTGTCGTGCAAGAGAACTGATTTACTACAGTTCAGGATTATTTTGATTTCCTCCTTAGTGATGTCCGAGTAGAATTCGGCGAACTCAAGGGCGAGGTTAAAGAGGTCCTTAGAAATCGATGGGTAAAAATCCACGATGTCGAACTGTAAGAAGGTGGCATTATTTTTTCCCCAAGATTTTTCAACCATTTGATGACGTCCATTGTACCATTCCACTGCGTTAGTTTAATTTTTTTCTTTTATTTGCTGGTTGGTTCTTTCTAATATTACTTTGCTAATCCTACCGATTTCACATTTTGTAGAGTTAATTATTCTTGTTGGTAATCTACGGTAAAAATCCGGTTTGTGGTCTTTTAAGAGCACATATGCATCCTTTGTTGTCATTTTGGGGACCCTATCGCTAATTTTTAGTTTGTCCGTAATTTTTTTGTCCGCTTGGTTAATCCTGTCTATGTGGTTTTGGTGCTCCGTGTCGATTTTTCTGTATTTCATAGTTAAGTTTTTATAATCAGTTCTTTGTAGTCTTTGAGATCTATTTTGTAGAAGTTTGAAGTTTTGTCAGATTTGACAAAGACCTTATTGGATTTGTTTATGTTGTTGACTATTGTGTCCAAGTGGTTGAGGAATTTGTTTTTGCGTTTGTGGAAAGTGATTTTATTTACTATCTCGAACAAGTCGTTCTCGAAGTTTTGGAGTTTGTCTATGAGAGGGGCAGTTTTTAGGTTTCTAAATCCGAATGTTTCCTTGTTTTCAGTAGTTTCCTGGCCCTTGATAAAGAAAAACGCTTTCCATCTCATCCTTCGTATTAGGTCTTCAGTTTTTTTTTTGGACCATCTTTTGAAAGTATTCCTGTTTGTTTGGGATAGGAATATTTTTCAGAGAAATGTCGAAACTTACTTTTTCCATGTTCAATTTTTATCTTAATGGTAAGAATGCTCAACTTAATGTAGGAGCCGGTTATCCGAGTGAATACAGAACGAAGAATTCTTTCCACGTCCAAAACATTAATTTAAAACAGTGCTCGATATATATTTTTCTATATAGAGCTGTGAATATTTATTATAAATTATATTTTAGAACATGTACATAACATGTGCGTTGTGGTACAGTGGATATCGGCTCGGAACGAGAAACCGGGGAGCCGAGTTCGAATTCCAGTTGAATCCATTGTAGTCACTTATGCGCAAATACCCTTGGGAAAGGTATCCGTCTCTTCCTTCCAGTTATGGGTTAAATAGCAGGACAGATTGGGTTCTATAGCCTTGGTCGGCAACCAGTCTACCGCAGAAAGCAATGGCAACCTACTGCGGGATAATCTTCTGCCCAGTCTTTCGAGACATGATTGCCCAAGCGTGTATCACGTATGGCTGACTGACATAACTTCTCTATATATAATCGCTACGAAGGCGCATCCGTTTCTGCATCGGAGTACCGATGCTTCGTCAGGTGATGTGGTACTGGTCCTTTTCATTTTTATTTATTTCGTTTTGTTAGGTGTATTGGCTGGGGGGTTTTGATATTGTGATATTTCGTTGACAGTTGGAATTTTTTGTGGAGAGTGTTAGTGTGTGTTGGTGGGTGTTAGCAAGATAATGTAGTCAGTCTGTGACCGTTGGAATTTATTAGTTGGTGCGGATATTTTTTTTTTATTTTTTATTTTTGCAGAGTCTTTACAATCGGTGTAAGTTTGCATGTTTAATCTTAATATTGGGTTTAGGGAATGTGTTTTTTGTCTTACATTTTTAATTTTTGATATCATTGTTTGGGAATCGCTTTCTCTATTCAATTTTTAAATTTAAATCTTTGATTTTTAATTAGATCATTTTTTGGAGATCATTTTCACTATTAAATTTGTAAGTTTTAATTTTCTATTCTCATATAAATTTCTATTCTCATATCTAGTCTATATATGATTCGATTTATTATGGTTATGGTTATGGTTATTAACCTTACTGTAATTATATTTATGGTTATAAATCTTACTCTAATTTATGGTTATGGTTATTAACCTAGTTTTAATTATGGTTATGGTTATTGACCTTACTCTAATTATGGTCTTTAACCTTACTTTATAATTAACATTGATCAACATCAATTGTGGTTATTAACCTTACTTTATTAGTTAAAACTAATAATGGTTATACACCTTATTTTAATTCTTAACTTCTATTCTCATATCTAGTCAATATATAATTCATCTTATCTTGGTTATGGTTATGGTTATTAACCTTAATTGATCCAAAAAATTCCAACTGTCAACGAAATATCACAATATCAAAACCCCCAGCCAATACCCCTAACAAAACGAAATAAATAAAAATGAAAAGGATTCCCAGTACCACATTGCCTGGCGAAGCTTCGGTACTCCGATGCAGAAATGGACGCGCCTTCGTAGCTTTTATATATAGAGAAGTTATGTACATGTTCTAAAATATAATTTATAATAAATATTCACAGCTCTATATAGAAAATTATATATCGAGCACTGTTTTAAATTAATGTTTTGGGCGTGGAAAGAATTCTTCGTTCTGTATTCACTCGGATATATATATATATATATATATATATATATATATACACACACAAAGAATCTCAAGCTAGCCAAAACCTACCGCGGTTTCACACTACGGCTCGTCGGGCCCTGACGAGCCGTAGTGTGAAACCGCGGTAGGTTTTGGCTAGCTTGAGATTCTTTGTGTGTCTTTGCTCTACTTTTGTATATCGTTTGTACTTTGTATCGAGCACTTTTTCTTTTTCTTGTGGTTGGTTCCGTTTGGGGGTTTTTTTCTTTACTGCGGAGTATCGTATGTCTTGTCCTTATTCCGCGGATTTCTTTTTTTCTCCCCTTTTATCCGACGCCTTAGTGCACCGGAGTGTAACGGAATTAGGTTCTGTTTGTTAGTGGTTTTTCTAAAGGTTTATCTTAGTATAAATTTACAACCTAAATACTTACAGAGTCTATTTAGTTATTATTTTGAGTATATATATATATATATATATATATATATATATATATATAATTTACATTCCCCAAGGAGTCCTGCGTTTAACTAATAAAACAAATTTTTGATACAGAATTTAATTTTTTGATTGTTGGGGAGATAACAGATAAAAAAATATGTTTTACTAAAATTTTCTAAAAATAATAATTTAAAAAATAATTTCATTTACTTGTGAATAAGTCCTTTCATTAAAATCCGACAATTATTTGATTTTTCCAAGAATTTCTAAATTAGGGCTTTTTTCACTGGAAAAAAAATCTGAGTTTTGTAATATAACATTACCCATAGTAAGATCTGGTAACAATTTGGTTACCCACTGATGAAAAAAAACAAAATTTTATATCAAAATTTCGAACGTGTTAGAAAGGATTTAGAAAAAATAAAAATAATTAAAAAATACTTCGATCTTTTCTCTTGATAATAACATGTAACGATAAAACTGTTTTTATTAAGTTTGGGGCCTTTTCTTTGTTCATGCTATGTACCTAAGTAAAATTTATTAATTGAGAATTCTTTATTTAAAAAATTGTACCACTGGCAGGAATCGATTTCTTTTTTTCTATCAGGAAGAAAGAAAAAAATTTTGCAACAAAGTATTCCTATCCTATTTACATTATTCAGCCTTATTGTCCTCATCTTTGTTGCGTTTTATACAACGTTTCGGTCGTTGTACGCTCAGGCTAACATACTGGCTCACATATACATGAAATACTTTGAAGAGATGGCATTAGAATCCACAGCTCTAAAGCTAACTCTATGGCTGAGATATGTTGATGAGACCTTGTGAACAACTTAGAGTGTCCAGTTAGAGGGAGATAACTCATGACTACCAAAAGAGGCTTCGCACAAGGAATGAGTGATCAGTGATCGTAATAAAGGCTTCGGTTCAAAATTCCTAGCAAGAAAGAAGAAGTCCGGAGCGTATACCGGCTGAAATGCCGCACAAATGGCAACGAAGATGAGAACAATAGTCCGAATAATGTAAATAGTGTAAATACTACCTCATCTCAGATGACAAATATAGACAAATACTGTTTCTGATACGGAGTCAGCTTGACATTGCAAGGTTTGAATAAACCTTCAAATGAAAGCACGTTGTTTTCTCATTGGAACTTCTGCGAATCTATAAGTCGTAGCTTTTGCTTCGTAGGAGAGATCTAAGCAACACTTTTTTTTTAATAATGAACCGACATTATTTCTTAATATTTGCAGAAACCCAGATAAGATAGATCGGATTTCTTTACTAGTCTTTTCTATTATAAATGTTACAAAGACTATTTCAAGAAAGTTAATTTTAACTTAAAAACCCGGTGAAATAAAGTAAAAGAAAGTATATTAACTCTTTACCTCGCTCTTTATACGAAAATATTACATTTTAACTTCATTTAATTTAAAGAAATAATTTATTAATCCGATTTTTTTACTAGTCTTTATTATTACAAGTGTTAAAAAGATTCTCTCACAAAAGTTAATTTTAACGCGAAAGACCAATGAAATAAAGTAAAAAATTATATTGAAGCTTTACCACGCTTCTTATACTAAAATGTAACATTTTAATTTTACTTGATTCAAAGAAATAATTTATGAATCAATTTTTTCTAGTCCTTTTTATTACAAATATTACAAAGACTCTCTCAAGAAAATTAATTTTAAGTTTTGGATTGGGGATATTTGAGATGGAGCTACATTTCTTAAATATGGAAATGGAGACTTATTTGAGATAGGCTTCCATTTCTTGCACGGGAATACTTAGGATAGACCTCCAGTTCTGAAACGGGGATATTTGAAATAGACATTCCGTTCTGGAATGGAGATATTTGAGATAGGTCTCGAGTTCTAGAACGGGGTATTTGGGATATGACTCCATTTCTGGAACGGGAATATTTAAGATAAGGCTCCAGTTCTAGAACTAAGCTAAGTGGTGAATGCTTTTAGTAAATAATGCCATGTCAATAACGCTAGCGTTCATTTCTGGCCACTGTCCAGCGTTTTATATCGCTATTTCTTTATTTAAGTGATTCTCAATGCATTTAAAAATATTTTAAAGCTTTACTTCTGCCAACAACGTGATTCTCGTAAGACAATGACTTTCACAGAAGTTTTTTGATAATTTGCTCTAAACATATAGAAAATAAAACACAGTCCTACAAAATAAAAGTAGATCCTAAATTCAGTATCTGCTCCACAAATATGGTGGCGGTAGGATTTAACTTTACAAAAGCTAAACACCATCTTCAGGGGATCAAATCCAATTGTATGCTCTTGTCGGAAACTGGATTTAACAGTTATCTTTCACATAAATCGCGCCTCTTACTCATACCATTCAAACATCTGTTTTAAGTAACCTTCTATCTTAAGCCATATATAGGGTGAACTTTAGTCTTGATTTTATATACCTTTTGTGTATATATAAACTGCAAACCAAAATGACTATCGATTTCACTAATAAACTCAGAGACGGATATATATAAAAATATAGAATTATATTTTTATTCTTCTTCGGTGACGTGGTGTAGAGTAGAAAAGTGGTCAGAGGTAAGCACGCACATACGAGAGAATTGATCGCTGGGTTCATCTTCTTTTCGCCTTCTCGAGTGGCTCCTTTGATCCGATCTGTCTCTCTCTGATATCTCTCTCTCTCTCTCTCTCTCTCTCTCTCTCTCTCTCTCTCTCTCTCTCTCTCTCTTACATTGCCGAATTGCCTCGACTGCGTCATCTTTAGTCACGCATATTGTTTGTTATTTTCAAATTATTATTATTTGCTTTCCAATGGCTTATATTCTCTGGCCTTGACTGGTTACTAAAGCAAAACACAATCACATTCCCTCAATACAAAGTTGGACCCGTATTCTTAATTTTCTTAATTTTCCAAAACAATATTTATTCTAATGTAAATAAACTTATGTTTTTATATTTTTTGACTTTTGAGAACAGCTGTGTTAACACAATTTCACCTGTCACCTGGTGTCCGCATTCTTGACTTTTCAAAACATTCTTTTTTTTTTTTTAGACAGCTTGCATTTTTTCATCAAACAATAATTGTTCAATGTAAATACACTTATGGGCGAAATTACACACTGCGATCAGAGAATATATAACAAAAATAATAATTTTAAACTGCTAAATAAAATCGAATATTATTTTGTCATTTGTTTTTCATTTTGTTCAATGACAAAAAGGAAATGCTCTAAAATTTTCAAGAAGTAACTTTTTTCAGATTAATAATCGTTTGATCAATGAAACCAGGGTTATTAATATATAGAGTGAGGGACGTTTAAAAACAACAAAACTTTGGTTTAAAATTTACATCGAACGTTTAAGATCCTCAACTTTACATTTTAACTTCCATTGTATCAAGATGTTTAACTTAAAAGATTCATTCGGCTTTATTCCTTCTTTTTATTCTTATTTTTATCAGTAATGTTTTGAATTATCTCAAATTGTATCAGCTGTGGACGTTTGAAGAAAAAATATATGTAAGGACAATTAAATTACATTTTGCCAAATTATAGTTCAAATGAAGAAGTAGCAATTGTTTCTTCATTTAAAAAAAAGTAAAAATGATAAATAATTGCAAAAAGCAAAGAAACAATAATTTCTTATTTTTCTGTAATTACTTATTGTTCTTTTTCAATGTTATTGTTACTTTTTTTTCTAATTGGTTTTATTGATATTATTTCTATCATTTTTCTTTATCTTTCCCTTAATTTATTATTATATCATTTTTGTTTTTCTATGATCTTCATTACTGATATTACAGTTACTTTATTTTTCTATTGTTTATATTATATAATATTATTTTATTGTATTTTAAAGATGTTTCCTTTTTTATTATTATTATTATTGTTATTATTATTATTACTGTTGTTGTTGTAGTTTTTAAATGGTGTTATTGTTGTTGTTGTTGTTGTTTTAAATGGTATTGTTGTTTTTAAATGGTGTTGTTGTTGTTTTAAATGGTGTTGTTGTTTTTGTTGTTTTAAATGTGGTTGTTGTTCTTGTTGTTTTAAATGGTGTTGTTGTTTTCAAATGGTGTTGTTGTTGTTGTTTTAAATGGTGTTGTTGTTGTTTTAAATGGTGGTGTTGTTGTTTTAAATGGTTTTGTTGTTGTTGTTTTAAATGGTGTTGTTGTTTTAAATGGTGTTGTTGTTGTTTTAAATGGTGTTGTTGTTTTTGTTGTTTTAAATGTTGTTCTTGTTCTTGTTGTTTTAAATGGTGTTGTTGTTTTTAAATGGTGTTGTTGTTGTTGTTTTAAATGGTGTTGTTGTTGTTTTAAATGGTGTTGTTGTTTTAAATGGTTTTGTTGTTGTTGTTGTTGTTTTAAATGGTGTTGTTGTTGTTTTAAATGGTGTTGTTGTTTTTGTTGTTTTAAATGGTGTTGTTGTTCTTGTTGTTTTAAATGGTGTTGTTGTTTTAAATGGTGTTGTTGTTGTTTTAAATGGTGTTGTTGTTGTTGTTGTTGTTGTTGTTGCTGCTGCTGCTGCTGCTATTCTATTTCTAAATTCGATACTTTTTCGAAGCTTAGATTCAAATAAAGTTTCGTTACATTTTTAATATTCGTTGCTTTTTATTCCTACCTTTTGTTGCTTTATTTCTCCCTAATTATTGATGTTGTTCTTGCTGTTGATTTTATTTCGTTATTTTTCAATTATTTCATTATTATTATTTGTTTCCTTTTTCTATTTTATTATATATTATTATTATTATTAGAAAGAAACGTTTTAAAGATATATTTTCGTATAATAGTTACTGATATGTTATTATTTTTTTACTTTTTTTAGTGATTATTATTATTATAATATTGTTTCTTTATTTCTTTTTTATTATTACTCTTTACTATTATTATCATTATTATACTGTTTCTTTATTTTTGTTAGTTTTATTATAATATTATTGTTTTCTTTTCTATTTGATTATATTATTTTTCTATAGTTTACTTTCATTACTAATATCATTACTATTATTATTATTATACGGTATTTTTATTTTTTTCCATTATAATAATTATTGTTGTTGTGTGTTGTTATTATTGTTTTATTTTCATAATAGTTCCAGTATCCAGTCGGGTTCATTATACTTACTTACGCGCAACTACTCATGGAAAAATATGAATCCACCTCTTTTCTCACCCTAACCATGGGTTAAATAGTAGGCCTTGTATCAGTAAATCATTATTATCTTACAAAAATTCTTACAATCCAAACATATTTTATAGCTTTAAATAAACTGCAAAAGGTTGATAAGCCGTAAAAAAAGAAATCAATCAATCATTATTTCATTGTTAAGGAGGAAACTCCTTATCCAGATTTCTTTTTATTATAGCTCACCCAATACAAGGCCCATGTGCCACTTAAGGTTGAGGATTTCTAAATTAGGTTGCTGTAAAGGAGGAAGATGAAAGAAGTGCAGTTTGTGAGACTATATAGTAAAACTAACTGTTAAAACAGAAATTAAAGGGGTTAGACTCGTAGTGATCGGTAAAGCATACTCTCGGGAGTTTGATCTACAAAGTAGTGATTCTTGGGAAAACATTATCTGATTACAACATTCTTTCTTACTAATGAAATAAGAAGAGGATAAGTCCATGGAATGGTGGGTCTTAGATCTGATGTTAAAAGCCGGTGGATCTATGGAATATAGTTCATCTGAGCATTTGACATGACAAAGAATGGCTTTTAACCCTCCCAAAACAAAACTACTCTCTGTCAATCATCTGAAAGAATCCTTTCTGCCTGGTGCTGACCTCCAAGCGAGTAACTCGCTACAACTTCTCGGGCTATCATTCTCTGTTGACATGAATCAGAATTTTTTTTTTCTGTCATACGCATTAATAAATTTATCATGCTTGGAATATTATTATAGTTCCTGCTATATATTTAGAGATTCCTGCTGAAATCCAAAGAAGAATCAGCAAAATTATTGGTGTTGATCTGGCGTTTCGGTTTTAGTTGCTTTTCTACCACCGGAAAGTTGCTTCCTTGCGCCTTCGAACAATGATATGTGAAAAATGAGCAGCTCCAGCCTAGATATAGCAGCAGTACTTCGTTTTTAATGTGATCTGTCCCCTTGTAAAAATAAAGTAATACCAGGAGGAGTCCGGTACTTACTGAAGGTGTACAAAGAATTGATCATGCTTTGCTGATCACTAATGTATTAATCTCTTCAAGTCTAGCGTCAGTCTTTATCGTACATGTCTTCATAATATGTACTTCTTTCTTTTACGCACTTACAACAACCCTATTCACTAACACTCGAACTTGAGTGGCTTTTGAGCCGTGTACTTGTTAAACAACAGTATAAAAAAACGGGTTGAATTAGTGGAAAAGAGAAAGAAAACATTTGTCAGATAAATAGAAAAACATAAAGCAGAAAGTAGAAGAGAAACTTAAAAAGTATGCAACATGAAAATAACAGTTGTACCCATTGTTGCTGGAGTACTCGGAACAGCTTCAAAAAACTAATAAAAAAGCTCTAAAATATTAACATTCTATACATTCATCCCAAGCAAGGGAATAAAGCCACTATGACACAAGGAGGTACTTAGAGGTCAATAAAAAAAACAAGATTCAAGGAGAAGGAAGATCCTAATTGATATGAAAACAAAAAGCGAGGAGATGGAAGATCCTAACTGACAGGAAAGCAAAAAGAGAGAAGTGCAAAAGAAGAAACTATTCATATAGAACTTACGGTTCCATCTAGTAATTCCAACAGTGAAATTATGGAACCTGGTTGATTTGCTTTCCAGTCAACTTTGATCTTCAAAAATTTAAATGCAATATTAATCGTTATCTTCTACCTTTTTAATTCCTGTTCTTTCATTGTCCTTTCTCCCTAATAATATTTTCTTATTCTCCGCTGTCACGTTCAGGCTCTTTATTGAATTGTTTGGGGTGGACTCATTTTTTTAAATCAGTCAGACGGGGTTACGGTATTACCGGTCGCCTGCTTGACCTAATCCAATCTTTTTTTAAATAACCGCAAAATGAAGGTCGTTTTGAATGGGCATGCCTCTTCATCCTACAGCACGAATGCTGGTGTCCCACAGGGCTCTATCCTGGGCCCGACGCTCTTCCTTATTTTCATCAACGACCTCCCAGATGAGATCAAGGGCCATGTAGGCATCTACGCAGATGACACCACAATATACTCCCGCACCAGTAAGAAACCTGTCGCAGCGGATAGACATAATCTCGCTACTGACCTTGAACAGGATCTACACTCTGTGGTGAATTGGGCAAGAAGTGGCTTGTCAACTTCAATGCGTCTAAGACCAAGCTGTTGTCTGTCAACCATCACAGGCAACCTCTCCTGCCTCCCATAAGCATGGACCAAGCGATTCTCCCGGAGAGCAATACACTGCGCCTCCTCGGCCTGACCCTCTCTTCCGACCTCAAATGGAACCACTATATCGAATCCAAAGCTAAATCCACTGCTAAGAAGATTGGGTCATTATGTCGATCCAAGATGTTTTTTTCCGCCTGAATCCATCCTCCATATATACAAGTCAACCATCAGTCCGTGCATGGAATACTGCTGCCATTTATGGTCAGGTGCCCCTGCCGTTCACCTCACTGTTCTTGATAGGCTCCATAGGAGAGTCTGTAATGTGATAGGTACTGACTTGGCGGCTCGACTGCAGCCACTTCCCACCGATGAAATGGGGCCCCCCTTTGTCTGTTCTATAAATACTTTCATGGCTTCTGCTCGGACGAACTTAAGTCACTGGTGCTCCACAACAGGTGTTTACTCGTGCAACCAGATTGGCAACTGGGTCCCACTCATTCACAGTTAGGTTAGCCAAATGCAGACGACAATTCTACTCCTAAAGCTTCTTCTCTCGCACTTCCCGCCTGGGAACTCTCTCCCATATTCTTGCTTTCCTGATTGCTACAACCTCCAAGAATTTAAATGCAATGTCAATACTCATCTATTAACCACTGGACTCTAGCTCTCTCCCCACTCCGTATATCCTTCCCTTTCTCTCCACCTATGAAACCGTCATCACACCTGCATTCTCATCTTTCTATTGCTCCTTACTAACTGGTTTGCACTTCTCACTCTCTTCTAATTAATATTTTTACAGTTATGTAGCCCCCCGCACATCAGTGGCATTTCCGCCTTGCTCGGGATGAAATGATTAAAAGAAAAGTGCTTTGCGTGATACACGTTTGGGCAATCATGTCTCGAAAGAGACATGACTAACCAGCAGTAAGTTGCAATTTTTTTCTGCGTTAGACTGTTTGCCAACTAAGGCTATAGAACCTAATCTGTCCCGCTAATTCCACTTATAGATGAAAGGAGAAGAGATGGATTAATACCTTTCCTGAGGATATTTGCATGTGCGTGAATGCAACGAAATCAACTGAAATTCGAACTAAGCTCTCCGATTTCTGACACTCATACTCTTCGCCTTACCAAATATAAAAACCTTATCTGTCCTGCTATTCAACCCATAGCTGGAGGGAGAAGAGATAGATTAATATCTTTCCCAAGGGCATTTGCATGTAAGCGGATGCAATGAATTCAATTGAAATTCGAACTAGACTCTCCAATTTCTCACTCTTAAATTCTTCGCGTTACCAAAGATAAAAAGGATATCAGAGCAATTACCATTAAAATAGTTTTAGAAAAGGCACAGGTCAGCTACATCATGAGGGTGGGAAAATGACTGAAGACGAGATGCCACGTTAGAACCGGTAACATGGCAAATTCTTTTGAAGATTCTGTCAAGAATCTCTAAATACATAGCAGAAGCACCAGGCCAGATGTGGCAACAACATTCGATGCACGAATTAAAACAATCAGACGATTTTATCTCTTTTTTTGTTATAAGTCCTTTCAGCAAATGCGCGATCATGGTTTCACAAACGCCTGTCGCTTGTCGCTCTGACTAACATTTACCCTTCAGTGTCACTCTCTGCAAAATACATTTACACGAAAATGTTTAATAGACCTCAAATTTCTATTACCTTTAATGTGTTCTGTGAGTGTTAAATTATCCCGACCTTCTTGCCCCATGACGTGATAAAGGAATTTTATATGTCACTTTCCAAATGTACGTTTTTTAATGCTTATGTTTTCCTTAAGACTTATTCAAACGTTCTATCGATTGAATTTCTCTGTAGATCTACTTCTCTATTGCTTCAAGTTTCTTATTCACTTGTGTAAATAGTGCAACAAGGAATTTCCATTTCAACCACTTTTTCGTTGTTTTCTTGACTTTGCAAACACCGAAATTCGTCTTCTTCTATGTGTCCTGTCCCTTCAGGACGTAGGCGATCATGGCTTTTCACGTCTCCCTATCTCTGGTGGCTCTTAGCACGCCTTCTCCTGTTACACTATGTAACCCTCGTTCTGTCATCCACTAGCTCAAGCCCATGAATCTAGAATATAAATGTATAGAAACTTGGATGGCCACAAAATAAGGGATCAGTTTATATATTGACTATAATGTAGAATTGATCCCCCATTTTATATCCACATTATAATTTCTTATAAACAGTTGGCATATATCTTCTTCTATGTGCCTGTCCCTTCAGGACGTAGGCGATCATGGCTTTTCACGTCTCCCTATCTCTGGTGGCTCTTAGCACGCCTTCTCCTGTTACACCATGCAACCCTCGTTCTGTCATCCACTAGCTCAAGCCCATGACTCTAGAATATAAATGTATAGAAACTTGGATGGCCACAAAATAAGGGATCAGTTTATATATTGACTAAAATGTAAAATTGATCCCCCATTTTATATCCACATTATAATTTCTTATAAACAGCATATATCTTCTTCTATGTGCCCTGTCCCTTCAGGACGTAGGCGATCATGGCTTTTCACGTCTCCCTATCTCTGGTGGCTCTTAGCACGCCTTCTCCTGTTACACTATATAACCCTCGTTCCATCATCCACCTGATTAGGTCCTTCAAATATGTTATCTGTTGCTTTTCCCTGTCTCCTTTTTCCCTCTATCTGGCCTGTTAGTATTAGGTTCTCTAAGCCCTCCTTCCTCATTGCATGTCCCAAGAACTTCAGCTGTCTCTTCCTGATGCTCAGTATTGATTTCCTTTTCGTTTCTATCATTTCTAAAACTTCATCATTGCTCACATGCTCGATCCATGATATCCGCAGCATCATTCTGTGGAAGCACATTTCAGTTGCCTCAAGTTTTCCTTCATCTTTGATGATATTGTCCAGCATTCACTGCTATATTGAAGAACGGACAACACATAGCAATCCAGTACTCTCTTCCTTGTTTTTAGCTAAATTGTCCTGTTTCTTCATACTTTACTCCATTTCTGGAATGCTTCCTTCGCTATACCAATTCGCCTTCGGATCTCTGTGTCGCACTTTCCGTCTTCTGTTATAACACTTCCCACGTATTAAAATTTTTGTACCTACTTGACTCTAGTATCCCCGACCTGTATTTGGCATATTGGGCTGCCTTTTTTACTGATGACCATGCATTCGGTTTTCTTGCAGTTTATTTGTAGTCTTTTCTTGTCACTCTCTTCAGCTACCTTCTGTAGGATGTCTTGTAGTTTCCTTTCTGTATCTGCTATCAGCACTGTATCATCTGCGTACCTTAAGTTGTTTAAATTGTGGTCTTCGATGACAAATCCAGGCATAACTTCTAGGGTTCTGAAAATATTCTCAGTGAAAAGACACATCCTTGTCTTACGCTCCTTTCTATCTTTGTATATCTTCTGAATTCGTTACTTGTCCGTATACAAGCGGTTTGATACCAGTAAATATTCTTGATTACTCTTAAGTCTTTTCCAAATATGTCAAGGCTACCGAGCATCTCCATCAATTCTTTGTCAAACGCCTTCGCATAATCAATAAAGCACAGGTATAAGTCCTTCTTCATATGCATTGCTCTTTCGGAGAGCATCCTAATCATATATATAGCATTCCTTGTTCCAGTGTCTTTGACGAAACCGCATTGTTCTTGACCTATCTCTGGCCTGATTCTGCTTCTCGCTCTATTCATCAGGATTCGGACGATCAGTTTTGTTATATGGCTCATTAAACTGATGGTTCTGTGGAGTTCGCACTCGTTTGCTCCTGGCTTCTTAGGTAGTGCTATGAAGATCGACTTCCTGAGGTCATCTGGTATTACACCAATATTATAAAATTCATTTATTATTTCTGTAATTTTCTCTATACCAAATTCTTCCAGGGCTATTAGCAGCTCTATGACTATGCCGTCTGGTCCAGCGGCTTTGTTTCTATTCAGTTTGGCTATTGCAGATTCCACTTCGCACTTTAGTATTTCCGGTCCGTCCTCATCTTTGCGTATTATCGGTTGATCTCTCTTGTCGTGGAAATGATCTTTTATATATTCTTCCCATCGTTTGGATTTTTTACATCCTGTTGAAGAGCAGGTTTTTTGTCCTGTCAGTTCTTTTATTTCTTTGTACATGTCTGCTTTATTATTCCTGCACAATCTCTCTGCTTCTGCACATTTGTCATTGTACTATTCCTCTTTAGACTGTCTGCATTTTCTTCTTATTTCCTTGTGTAGTTCCCTGTACTCCATTCCATATCTTGATATCATTTTCTTCCTCCTTTGCATCATGTCCAGAATCTATTCAGTCATCCACTCGTTTTTCTTTCTGCGCCTAATTTCCTTTGGAGCAATGTTGTTTGCTGATGTCAGTATTGCTTCCTATTTTCCTATAACTTTGTGTAAGATATTTCAAGAAGCTGAAAACACTTGTTTTCGATCGAAAACACCGATTTTGACCACTTTTACATTGTTTTCTTGACTTTGCAAACAACTTTTTTTTTTACTATAACTTTATGTAAACTATCTAAACAAGCCGAAAATAGGCCCAGGACTCTTTGTTTTTAAAATATTTTACTGATTTCAGAAATCACCTGAAGAGAAGACTAAGAAAACGTGATGTGCTGCAACTAATGATAACCAGTAGACATTTTGTGTCAACATCTAAATGCAAAAATAATTATAATAATAATATAATAATAATTTGATAATTTTCATGAAGTCAGAACAAGTTTAAAAGTTGGTTTACCTTTTTAAAGACCTCATAGGTAAGTTCGTGAGTTTGTATGTCTTGTGCGTACAGACAGAGAGACAGACAGACAGACAGACAAACACTATTCTGGTCTACATTTCCCTATTGGCAGAATTTTTTTTTCTTATCATCTACCTCAAAGATTTTCAATTTCAACGTCATATACTAGAAATTAAGAACTATGTATGCCTCGCGGCTTCTTGCTTGGAGCTTTACTAGAGCTTCGGGCGACTCTGAGCCGAAGGAACTGACAGGGTCAGGTGACCTCCAACCACCAGTGGGGCGAACTGGCCATCCTATTAAGATCGGCCTCTCTGTACCTCAGAACAAAACCTGCTGCAGTTCTATCATACTTCATTATCTTTCGATAAATTGTTTCTTTAAAGAATCTATCTATCAGCTTCTCTTTCTCTCAATCTTCCTCTCTTTCTCTCTCTATTTCTCTCTCTCTTTATCTCCTCGTCTCTCTCTTTATCTCCTAGTCCATCCCCTTCTTTTTCTCTCTATTTATCACTCTTCCTTTCTCTTTTCCTCCCACTTTATCTCCTCGTTCTACACGACTATTGATCGAATTCTACAATCGAAATATGGGAAAACTAAATCATTAACATGTAATGTTTGTTATTTGAATGAATTGGCGGTAAATCTCTTCTCTCCGAGTGATACACATCCAAGACCCCATAAAGTGGTATTTGTTGATAACGTCTACCGGTCGCTTTCGTTTATCTGACCCATAAGAAAACTGTTAAAGTCGGAAAAAAGTGCACCTGTCTAGCAAATGAGTATTCGCCTATTTCTGACACAAAAATGAGTTCGTTTTTTACAATAATGTTTACTCTGTACACAGCCCAAGAGCCACTCGATGTACAGGGTTACAAAATAAAATGTAAGAGATACCGTTTATAGGGTTATGTCGAGAAGATAATAGTCAACACTAGATCCGAAAGGGTTAATATCGTAGTGATTGGGAAAGCACCTGCTTAGGAGTCGGTTCCACAAAATTAGTGAGGAAAAAAGCTGTTCGAGTAGAATTTACATCTCGTCAGCGGAAAACGAAGCAAATGAGGGTGACTCGCTTCAATGGGCCTGGCATGGCGGGTCTCCGCCGTTAAGATCAGATTTAGTGGAACTAAGGAATGTTCGTCAGAACTTTTTCTACGGAAATAGTTATAGAGTAGCGAAAGAGTTGCAACGTTTCGAGTATTAGAAAGAAATTGTAGGTTGGAAAATAATTCATCACCCACAAGGACGAGAAAAAGCTTTTGGAGTCAGGACTAGAAACTGAATACTAGGGAGTTGCTTCCCATATGTGACGATACATTACTTTAACATACTCTCTCTCTCTCTCTCTCTCTCTCTCTCTCTCTCTCTCTCTCTCCGTGTGTGTGTGTGTATTCGTATGTATAGCCGTATGTATTGCTCACCAAGATAGATATATTCGTCATCTACATACAAGCCTGTTTCGCTGTATCACAGCTCATCAGTGTGGCTAGACATCCACTTGCTTCGGAACTCGACTGATTTGGTGTCAGTCGGAGTCACTAAAGCCATAGACTCATGCAATCAGAGAAGGGAAATATTAGCGTGTTCTATATACGCGGTGTATACACACGCCAGTCACCGAAAGAACTCAATTCATTGCTGAAGAGTTATGCATAAATCGTAGAAGTGGTAACTGTTTTTATTAAATTTTCCTCTCTAGACAGCACAATCGTAATGAGAGCATAATCTATTCGTCATCCACATACAAGCCGGTTTCGCTGTATCACAGATCATCTACTTAGAATTGTAATCCTCTGTAATGAATTCGAATTTTGCTTCGTGCGTCAATATTTTGGTCTTCATTAATTACCATATATTCTAACGTTTAACACGCATTGGCCTATAATACGCACCTATAATCTGATCAAAAACATTTATGAAAATCCTAATAATATTCAACTGCTGAACGCATAACTTGTAGACAGAAAGTTAAATGTTTTAATTTTTCATATTATTTATTGACTATTAAGTCTCTGTGCTTTATATTGAGCACTTTACTTACAAAATTTGCTCGCCTTACAAGTGTTATCCACCTGAAATATACTAATCGACGTTGCTTTTATTTTTTTATGCGGAACACTGTCTTTCTTATAATTAATTCTCCTGACTAATGAACTCAAAAATTGCAAAAATGTCCGTCTTCAAAACTCTAGAGTCAAGATGTTGAATATAAAATCAATCAGCTAAGTGACGAATTTTATTTATATTGAATATATATATATATATATATATATATATATATATATATATATATATATATATATATATAATGAGATAATTATAATTATTAACATAATAATTAACTCTGTATTTTAATAGAATTCAATTCCACCCCCATCTATCAATTCAAAATTCTTAAAAAACTCTTACCACTAAAGTACTTTTTTACAACTATCATGACAATATTTACACCAAAACTAATCGTGTAAATAAGGGAAACCCTCTTGGTCCGTGATGCTTAAACTCTTATATGTCTCACGTTGAAAACATAGTTTTTAAAAAAGTTAATAAACCAATACATTGATATTTTGATATTTGATACATTGATATTTTCCTTTTAGCTGACAAGAAAAACGAAATTCATCATCTTAAAATTACTTTTGAAAAAAGATTCTGTTATCAATTTCACATATGAGCTTAACCAAAAAACAAACTTCCATTTCTGGATGTTCTTGTAGATTCTAGTAATAATACTTTCACAACTTCAGTATATAAAAAAACAAGCAAAAAGTATTACCATCTTAATTTTATTAGTCAATGTCCTCTTAGATACAAACTCGGCGTTATTAAAAATTTCCTCACGAGAGCGTACGAGAATTCATCTTCCCAACCGCTTTTCTTCAAAGAAATAAACAATTTAAAACAAACGCTTGTCAACAACGTTTTCTAAATTACTTACTTGATTACCATATCAAACGTTTTCTTCGTAACGTAACCAATGGCAACCACAAACACGCGGACAACAACAACGTTAATATTATTTACAAAAATTAAATGCACAATAACTACAGACAGAAAGAATCCTCATTTCGCAATATTATCCGAAATTATGTAGCACCGACCAATTTAAACAAGAAAATTAAATTAATTATCTATTATAAAAAATTCAAAACTGCCAACCTCATTATCAATAATAATAATTTACCTGCAAAATCTAGACTGCAGAGAACCATTTCTGTTTACGAATTTATATGTCCTTTGAAGATCTGTGTTCTTCAACTATTCAAGTCCGTCAAAAATCACATTGGCTATGCCACCACAAAATTGGCAAGGAGATGTTTGAGATTTGCGTGGAGCTTTATTAATTTGTCATTTTCCAATTGGCATAAGGACTGGTGTAGAATTTCAATTTCAGTCTTGTTTGTTGGAAAGTTAAATTTTAGTTGGAGATGACAATTTAGTCCTAGATTTCAGAATTACATCTGGTCATCTGTTAAAGTATGACTGGAGAAGTATTTGTCAGTATTATTGGGAAGTAATATATTTCCATGAAATAGGTTGCAGAGTTTTTTGTGATTATTTGTCGTGTTTTATATCGGCATTATAGGCACTTAAGTTGATATGCTAAAGTGCTTCGTTGTATTCAGGTTCATGGTATTTTTTAGTATCGTATCCTGGTTTTCAATCTCATTATTTAAATGTTGATTTGATTTTTTTTTTTTTTTGCTATTCTTATTTGTCGTAGGGTTGAAGGTCTAAAATACCGTTCTCCACGCAATGTTCACAATCACATCACAAAAATTTTCTCAAATGCCGCTAAAGAACTAAAAAACAACCATAACTACGGAATTTAACGAAAATCCATGAAAATGGCATTAGCCGATATATTTGAATTTTTATTTGTCTAATATTTTTTTAATGGACATATAATTTCTACTGGCCATAATCGTTTGAGAAATCGTTTGAAAAATATCTATCTTCCGGCAGGAATCGAACCTGCAAACTCTTAAGACGGCATCTCTGCGGTGTGGGAGTTTGCACATAGATATTTTCCAACAATTTCTTAAACGATTAACGCCAGTAGAAATTATAATGTATAATGTCTGTTTGTGTGCATATATATATATATATATATATATATATATATATATATATATATATATATATATATATTTGCGTGTGTGTGCGTGCGCGTATGTGCGTATGTGTGTGTGTAAATAAAAACAGACTTTCCACTCAAATACGAGTATCCATTAAAAAATTTATAACGTTAAATAAAAATTTATATATATATATATATATATATATATATATATATAGAGAGAGAGAGAGAGAGAGAGAGAGAGAGAGAGAGAATGAGTAAATAACGGGTAAGGAAAAATTGTCTTTAATCTAACGTTTCAAAGATTTTTTAAAGACAAATGATTTCAAATTTTTTTTTAAATTTTAATACTACAAAGATTCTAACAGTTAACAACTTACTTTCAAAAATTTATTTATCTATTTATAAAAAGTTTGCTTAATAAATTATTTCACTAGAATTTTAAGCGGAAATGCATTTCGTTTTATTATTCACACACATGCTAACTTTACCGACTCATAAACACACACACTCATACATGATTCTCTCATTTTATTTTAATAATGACTATCGCTCGTCGCATGTTTACTTGTATACATTACTAGCAGTATAGCCCGGCGTCGCTCGGGTGTAATGAAAGCTTTAAAACTAATCCATGGTCCTGGAGCTCAGACTCAGCCTAAAGAATATTTGTGTGAAGTTTGGTGAGAATCTGATAAAAATTGTGGATTTGTATTAAGGACATACAGACAGATAAACAGACACACACACACACACACACACACACACACACACACACACACAAACATCTTGCCTTATATATATATATATTATCGATTTTCTGCTCTATTGTAAGAACTGCAACCTTGAAACTTCTGAATATCGTTTCTTATGTCTTTGTCTATGAGTGTATCAAATTTGATTAAAATCGGACCACTCCTTCTATTACCGGATTTTTTCGATTATCGATTTTCGATATTTATCAGGGATACCTCGATACAAAACCTAGCTAAGAACACACTCAGATGCTTATAGTACAACTGTGTAAATTTTCAAGAAAATCGGTTCAGCCGTTTTGGAGTCTATAGGTAACGGATACACAGACACACACACAGACACACACACAGACACACACACACAGACAAAGTTCCATTTATAAATAAGCTAAGATTAGGCTACAATTTTGAATGGAAATGTATTTCGTTTTGTCATTCACATACACAAACTTTACCAACATATAAACACACTTCATTCATCTATAGTTAAAATACGCTTGACACAAGCATGATTTTTGCATACGTATACTTTCATTTAAAATATCCATCCATTACTTCATTACACGTGACATGTATCTGACCTATGAAATCAAATCTCAATCAACATACTGTATCGTGAATTTAAAAAAAAGTTGAAATCATTCGTCTTCAAAAAAAAAAATATCTGAAGAAGCTTGCTAAAAGTGAAGCATGTTAGATTGAAGACACTTTTTTCCTACCTATTCTTTACTCACTCTATTCATCTTGTCGGATTTCGATACACACACACACACACACACACACACACACACATATATATATATAGAGAGAGAGAGAGAGAGACAGAGACAGAGACAGAGAGAGAGAGACAGAGAGAAAACTAGTAAAAAGTTTTAAGTTAAAAATGTTTTTTTTACAGTATTTATTTATTTCTATTATTATATATATATATATATTTGATATTTCAGACCGGCCTCGGCCTTTCATCAGAAACAAATGATTTTAAACTAGAAGCGTCCGTCGCGAGATGCGTCCGTCGCGAGATGAGTCCGTCGCGAGATGTGTACGTCGCGTGATGTAGAAAGCAATTTAGTTTGAATATTTTTAAACGTAAACCTAACTGTAATAATACTTTTAAATGTTGTTTTAAAGAAAATTTTTTTCAGTGTATCCAAAAAAATTTTAACTATTGAAATATTTATAAAGATTCAAAATACCTAAGTCCCTATTTAACCCTAGTCTATATGTATTTAATTTTAAAATCCAGTATTTTTCTGCGTGAGTATGTGGAACTAAAATCGAAATCCATCAGTAAACATTTGCAGTTTTCTAATGTGCGTCCTGGTTGATTGAAGTGTTCAGCTATGGGGAAATAAGGGTTGTTTTGGCGTATGCTCTATATATATATATATATATATATATATATATATATATATATATATATATATATATAACATAGTGATGAACCACGTATACTGTCTTAATAATATGTATACGAAAAACTACTAAAACGTTGTAAGTTTAAAAATGTATTTTTCTGACAGTATTTATTTATTTCTATTATTATATTTGATATTTCAGACCGTCCTCGGCCTTTCATCAGAAACAAATGATTTTAAAATTTAAATTAGAAACGTATTTCGCGAGAGCGTTCATGGAGAGATTGTTTACATCACGTGACGCAGAAAGCGACAGATTTTTTAAAATATTTGTAAACGTAAACCTATCTTTAATAATACTTATAAATTTTGTTTTAGAGAAAAAATTTTTTAAGTGTATCTAAAAAATGTTTAGCTATTGAAATATTTATAAAGATTCAAAATACCTAAGTCCCTATTTAACCCTAGCCTGTGTGTATTTAATTTTAAAATCCAGTATTTT
Organism: Ascarosepion bandense; assembly: GCA_037127315.1. NCBI lineage: Eukaryota > Metazoa > Mollusca > Cephalopoda > Sepiida > Sepiidae > Ascarosepion > Ascarosepion bandense. Next base: position 4,615,510 of record JBBBDQ010000750.1, on the reverse strand, counting down.
TCTTTCTTTCTGTGTGAGTGTGTAGAACTAAAATCGGAGTCTATTAGTAAACATTTGCAGTTTTCTAATGTGTGTCCCGGTTGATTAAAGTGTTGGGCTATGGGGGAATATTGGTTGTTCTGGCGTATGCTAAGTTTATGATTATTGAAACGGAATCTAAAGCTATTTCCAGATTCACCAATATGTCCACTATTTGGAGATATTGAACAGAAGAGAAAATATATAATGTTTTGGCTGTCACAGGTGAGGCGTGGTGTGTACAATTTGATCTTTGTGTTGGGTAGAGAAAATACTGCGTCTTTTACTAAGTGTTTACAAATTAAACAACGGGATTTCTGACATTTGAAATTCCCTGATAGCTAAACATTTTTAGATACACTTAAATTTTTTTTCTCTGAAACAAAATTTATAAGTATTATTAAAGATTGGTTTACGTTTACAAATATTTTTTAAAATCTGTCGCTTTCTGCGTCACGTAATGTAAACAATCTCTCCACGAACGATCTCGCA
>JBBBDQ010000750.1:4537500-4610000 GCA_037127315.1 Ascarosepion bandense | reverse complement strand
GTTTCATAATCAAAAATTTGAACTTTTTGACCTGTCTGCGCCGGAAATCAAGAATTTTTTAACTGATTCTTGATTAAAGATAAAGCGTATGGCGTTAATAAGTAACAAAATTGTACAAATTTTTTTCGGGTAAGAAAGGAAACTCTTACCTTTTAATTTGCACATAGAAGTTCAGTCAGTTAAAGTGCCATACGTGATACACGCTTTGGGCAATCATGTCTCGAAAGAGACATGACTGACTGGGCAGAAGATTATCCAGTAGTAGGTTGCCATTGCTTTCTGAGGTAGACTGGTTGCCGACCACTGCTATAGAACCCAATCTGCCCTATTATTTAACCCATAACTGGAGGGAAGAGACGGATTAATACCTTTCCCAATGGTATTTGTGCGTAAGTGAATGCAATGAATTCAACTGGAATTCGAACTTGGCTCCCGGATTTCTCGTTCCGAGCCGATATCCACTGCACCATAACGCACATAGAAGTTACCATACAAAAAACATCAAATTCACAAAAAAATTAAATTATTTTAAAAATATGGGTGCAGAACGATTTTTATTAAACTTTCAATTTTGAATAGGTAATATAATCATCAATTCTTAACAAAAAAATCTAACAGCAACATTTCTTTGAAGATTTTTAAAATATTTTGGAAACTTCATAAATTATTATAATAGCAAAAAAATGAAAGCAATTCTTTTAAAATTTTATTATTAGTCGAATTTTTTTCTTCAAACTATAATGTCCTTAATTTTTATTATTTATTCAAGCAATTAAAAGCTTATCAAATTAAATAATATCAGAGTTTTATTGCTTTTTTTATTTTACTCTTCGGAGCAGATTTTCGGATACAGAGGCAAAACTTTTTAAAAATAGGATTATTTATATTCCCCAATGAGTCCTGCGTTAACTAATAAAATTATAGACCACAACACTTTAAAATCTATTAAAATTTCATGAATTTACGTGGAGGGGGGTAATAGAGGTAAAAAAATATTTTTTTACCAAGATTTTTAAAAAATAATTTTTATTTTATATAATTTCCTTCATTTTTGAATGAATACTGAAAGTTTCATTAAAATCCAACAATTACTTGATTTTTGCAAAAATTTCCAAATTAATGTGTTTGCCACCGGTAAAAATGTGGGTGGTGTCATCATGACGTTTTCCGTTGTAAATCAGTCGTAAACGTTTGGTTACCTGCTAACTCAAGATTTTCTGCCAAAATTTCGAACATGTTAGATGAGGTTCAAAAATTTTTTTTTAAATAATTAAAATTACTTAGATTTTTCCTCTTAGTAATGATATAAACATTTTGATGGGAAAAGTTCGTTTTTATTAAGTTTGGGACCCGTTTTTATTCATGCTATGCTCTTTTCTTGGCGATTTCAGTGACGTACCTACAAAATATCTTCTAGAGCTTTCCTTGCAATTTGTATTATAGTGTATTTGGCGTTGTCAACTAACATTTGTTTAAAGTTGATAGTTATATTTTTGTCGTTCACAATGCCTTTCAATATTTTTTTAAAATTATGCTCGTACATAAATATACTGGGTTGAGAAAATTTGTAACAGATTCAGAGATTTTTAAAATCTCATATTTAAAAAATGCACTCGTATCAATTCGTTCTCTTTTCTTAATTTCGTATTATTCTTTATTTTTTTAGTTTCTCTTATATATGTGTGTGTGTATGTGTGTGCGTGTGTGTGCATACATACATAATTCTTTTTATGCATCAGTCATTTATCTATACACATAAAAAATATTCCATTTATATAAAACAACTAGCAGTATAATCCGGTGTTGCTCGGGTGTAATGAAAGCTTTAAAACTAATCCATGGTCCTAGATCTAAGACTCTTTGGACTTTAGCAGGAAAGACTAAAAAGTAATAGTTGTTTCCAGTTAAAGTGAAACCTTAGACTGAAAGAAAAATGAATGGATGTAAGTCAAATTTTGATTTCCTGGTATCGATATCAAATTACATTTTTTCGTCGTAAACTGAATTTTGAAGGCTAAATAAGTCCTCTGAGTAAATGGTATCATGGCTGAAACTAAGAACTACAATTATACCTACTTAGAGCCAAACCCGAAGCAAAAGTAAAATAAAAAGGGCTGAAAAAAAATACAGACATACAGGCAGATAAACGACACACACACACAAACATCTTGCCTTTTATACATACATATATATATATATACATATATATATATATATATATATATATATATATATATATATATATATATTATCGATTTTCTGCACTATTGTGAGAACTGCAGCCTTGAAACTTCTGAATATCGTTTCTTATGTCTTTGTCTATGAGTGTATGAAATTTGATTAAAATCAGACCACTCCTATAACCCGATTTTTTCGATTATCGATTTTCGATACGATATTTGTCGGGGGTACCTCGACACAAAACCTAGCTAAGAACACTCGCAGACGCTCATAGTACAACTGTGTAAATTTTCAAGAAAATCGGTTCAGCCGTTTCGGTGTCTATAGGTAACGGACACACACACACACACACACACACACACAAAGTTCCATTTATAAATAAGTTTAGATAATACGCATATACGATCCAGTATATATATATATGTTTATACGTTTATTTGTGTGTATATCTGGATGTGTTATTGTGTGCATAAACAGTACGTATGAACACCCTCGCACGCTCACACACGCACACGCACACACACACACAGACCATGGATTCTGACATCCACATGCATTTCTGATTAATTAATTTTATTTATGTAGTGTAAGCCCAATAACAATGCACACACACAATATATATATATATATATATATACCGAACGCCCATAGCCCAGAGGTAGAGTCGCCGACTGACGCCATTTCGGTCGGGTTTCAATCCTGGGTAAAAAGCAATCGAAGTCTAACCGTACTGATGAGCTGTGATACCATGAAACACAACTGCCTGCGGATGACAATATTTACGCTTTCACACCCTGATTGAGCACTCTGGAAAAATAGTTGACTTTGATAAATAGTAGCTACTCTGGTATGTACGCATCGCTCATTTAGTGAAATGAATTAGAGCGCGCTAGCTATTGGGCACGTATAATGATATGCGCTAAAAGTCTGCTTACTTCCGCCGAACGCCCATAGCCCAGGGGTAGAGTCGACGACTGACGCCATTTCGGTCGGGTTTCAATCCTGGGTTAAAAGCAATCGGAGTCTAACCGTACTGATGAGCTGTGATACGGCGAAACAGATCTGTCTGCGGATGACTATATATATAGTTACCTCCACTCATTTTCGATGCCTAAGTTTTAAATTTGATTTTAAAAATAAAATTTTCCTTGAAGCTTTAATTTTAGCTTTCAGTTTAAGCTAAAGGGTTCAATTTACTATTTACTATTTACTTTACTATATTTACTATTACTAAAATATTGTTATGCGACGATAACAGTTGCTGAATAGCAGGCGCAGTAAATCAATTGTAATATATAAACTGTAAATTTTTATATAGTAAATTTTCTATGGGTCCAGTTTTTTTGCAAAATCTAGTATACGAGTGAATACAGAACGAAGAAAGAATTCCTACAACGTCCAAAACATTAATTTAAAACAGTGCTCGATATATAATATATAGAGCTGTGAATATTTATTATAAATTATATTTTAGAACATGTACATAATTATTCTATATATATCCGCTACAAAGGTACGTTTGTTTCGACACTGAAACTTCAATGTCTCATCAGACGGTGTGTAAAGTAATGGAAATCATTTTTCCTTATATTTATTTAGTTTGTTTTGAGGTGTTGGTGGGGGTTAGTGATAGGGGAATAAGTCTCTGACCGTTGGAATTTTTGGGGAGGGTGTTTTTTAAAGTGGTTGATTAATGAGAGTCTTTGATTGCTAGACAGATTTAACCTTGTAAGTTTTCATTATCTAGTGACTAGACTATATCCTTATGGATTTCTTAGAAGAGCCGGTAGTGGTTGGTGCGGATATTTTTATTTAAGCAAAGTCTTTATAATTAATGTAAGTTTGTATATTTAATCTTAACTTTGGATTTAGGGAATATAATTTTTTCTATTAAATTTTAAATTTTTAATTATTAGTTAGATCATAGTTTGGAAACCGTTTTTTCTATTAAATTTTTAATTTTAAATTTCTTTTTATTCTTATATCTAGTCAATTGTGTATGTGGTGGGGGTTTAGTGGTAAAGGAACAACTACTGCTGATTGACCTTTAGAATTTTGGTGTGGGGAGTGTAAGTTTTATTTATATATATATATATATAGTGACTAGACTATATCTTTTAGGATTTCTTATGGGAACGGTTGAGGGTTGGGGTGTGTATTCAGTACATAATAATTTATTGTATATAAGTAGGGTTTTCGTAAATAATCTAAATTTGTATATTTAATCATAATTTTGGATTCAGGAAGTCGATTTTTTCAATTAAATTTTAAATCCTAATTAGATCACAATTTGGAAACCGATTTTTTCTATTAAATTTCAAATGTTAATTATATCACCGTTTGCGGTAAAATTTAATGTAAGAGGTAAATTTTAATGTTAGGGTTTATTTAGGTACTCGATAAACGTAGGTAATAAGTGCATAATAAGTAGACTTTAATGTAGGGGGAAAGTAGAATGTTTGTATTTGAGGTGGATAGGTGGATAGGCAATAGGTGTGTTTGTATTTAAGGAAATAGTTGAAGTTTTGTGTGTATTAAGGACAAGATGTATAATTAATCTAATTATGGTTATTAACCTTACTTTATAATTAGACTAAATAAATATAAGGAAAGAGGAATTCCATTACTTTACACACCGCCTGATGAGACATTGAAGTTTCAATGTCGAAACAAACGTACCTTTGTAGCGGATATATATAGAATAATTATGTACATGTTCTGAAATATAATTTATAAATGTGCGTTCGGGTAAACAGGACCGTTCAATAAGAACTACTCAAGCCGTCGATGATTCGGCAATTGGACAACATTTACTCGACAGACATGACTGTGCCTTCTGGTACGAAGACACATGGTTCACGATTCTGCACAGCGCTCGTTCGTCTTACCATCTTCATGTTCTTGAGGCTGTATGTCTAAAGATCCACCAGCCCAGTCTGTGGAGACAAACGGAGCACTTTATTCGCTATTTACATTTGTTGGAGGATTTGTGAGCGTTTATTTTTTCTTTTTTAATACTCTTTTGGAACTTTATGTTTACACCTCTCTTACATTTTAATTATTGTTTATTAAAATTTATTTTTAATCGTGTTCTAATTTTCTCTTCTCAAACGTTATGTCAATGTCTCCTTAATTATTATTTGAATTTTAGTAACGTATGCATTTGATAAAGTGTTAGACGAAAGCTTCCTAAGGTGTAAATTGTACTATGACGTCTACTTTGTTCAGATCTATATGTTTCTTCTGTGGATACAAATCTCTTTATATATATATATATATATATATATATATATATATATATTCTAGGCATTCAAGTCCAAACCTATCTGAATCCGGCACTAAATCTTTTAGGCAAGAAAAATTCCATCCGGTTATTTGAAAACTGACATCAGTTAGCACGATACTAAAATAACACAATGATTTTAATATAATAAGAGCATAATACACACGCGTCTCGTAAATTTTATTCCTTTTTTTCCCTGCAAAAATGACCTTCAGCTTATAAGGCTACCTCATTCCTCCTTATGTATTCTCCCATGAACGATATTTGCGTTTCGGAGAATAACAAACCCTTTTTCCAACGTTCCACCAAATCAATATCCCTCTATTCCAACATTCACAAATTCCATCGGCTTTTTCGTTTTTATTGTTGTTCAACACAAAAACAGTTCAGGTTCCAATAATATAATGCTTATTTCCATATATATATATATATTGATTTTCGTGTTTGTTATAAGACTAAAACTAAGTTGCGAGCAAGTTGCGAGATAAAGGATCTTTCTTTCAAAACGTTCGTTTATAATCTGCATAGACTTTTTCTTTAAATTGCATCCAGTAAATGTTGTTTGCTATGAGTTTCTTCTTTAATTTCTTCCAGAATGTATGATTGTCAGCAAGAGAAAAAGCCAAAGATGCTACCTACGGATTGGAGGTGTCAAAATGAAAGAAGTAAATAAATTTTAATATCTGAGGGTGGCACCAAAATCGGAAGATTAGATGCTTTCTAAAAAATAGACAAATTACTAAGAACCATGGACATTTCATTAGAAGCAAAGAAAAGAGTACTGGATTTCTATGCAATACCGATTCTCCTATATGACCGTGAATACTGAACAATTTTCTTCACAGATAACGAGAAGACTTGAAGCAACAAAAATGTGGTTCTACAGAAGAATACAGAGAATAACGTGGACGGATTGGGCAGAAATTTATGAAAAATGGAAACAAAAATTCTTCTTATACGTTTTTTTCACTGTGAGTTCACCCAATAAAGGCCTAAGAGCTACTCAAGGTAGTGTGAGATTATTGTAATGGAGGTGGAAGTATTATGGGAACGAGTAGAATAGATATAGGTTGACTCTGTACTTAAAGAGACTGAGATTGTAGTTGTCAGGAAAGTATCTTCTCCGGAGTCTTTTCCACAAAGTGACAGCTCTTGGGGAGAAGCTATCTAAGTTGAACTTGTTTTTCATTAAAGGAATACGAAGTGAATATGGCGTAGAATGTTCTCGATGTGAAGATCTGAACTTGTTGAAAAAAGGAATGTAACTGGTCTGATCATCTGCCATAATAATAGCGATATGGAAGTGAACGAAATAAGGGCTACAGGGTGGGGAATAATTTATCACCCACAAGGCTGTGTAACCCCTTTTAACTCTATCGAAGTTAGACAGTATGTACTGGGCATTACTAACCCAGATAGGGTGATAATACTTTATTCTTAGTCTGATCTGATTCTTGTAAATATGGTAGATTGGAGAAGGAGCTGGTTATTTTCTGGAGCAATACAAGGTACCGACCATTCTTCCAATATCTTCTGCGATGGCACGAATATATATGTTCAATTTGAGGCTGAGAGTGGGCTTTAGATCCAGTAGACGTTTGCGGCAAGGAGCCTCTTTAATGGTATAACTACTCATCAGGATAGGTGCAGGTTTAGGATCTTCTCGGTGGTGATAGAATTTTACGAATTTAAATTTTGAGGTCTGGAGTGGGCTTTAAAAAGAATAGGTGTCGAAGCAATGAGCCGCTTTGATGGTAGAACTACTCAACAGCATAGGTGTATTTTTAGGATCTTCTCGGTGATGATAGAATTTTACGAATTAAATTTTGAGGTTTGGAGTGGGCTTTAATCCAAGTAAGTGTCGAGGCAATGAGCCTCTTTAATGGTAGAACTACTCAACAGGATAGGTGCAGGTTTATGATCTTCTCAGTGGTGATAGAATTTTACGAGTTTAATTTTGAGATCTGGAGTGGGCTTTAAAAAGAATAGGTGTCGATGCAATGAGCCTCTTTGATGGTAGAACCACTCAACAGGATAGGTGCAGGTTTATGATCTTCTCAGTGGTGATAGAATTTTACGAGTTTAATTTTGAGATCTGGAGTGGGCTTTAAAAAGAATAGGTGTCGATGCAATGAGCCTCTTTGATGGTAGAACTACTCAACAGGATAGGTGCAGGTTTATGATCTTCTCGGTGGTGATAGAATTTTACGAGTTTAATTTTGAGATCTGGAGTGGGCATTAAAAAGAATAGGTGTCGATGCAATGAGCCTCTTTGATGGTAGAACTACTCAACAGGATAGGTGCAGGTTTATGATCTTCTCAGTGGTGATAGAATTTTACGAGTTTAATTTTCAGATCTGGAGTGGGCTTTAAAAAGAATAGGTGTCGATGCAATGAGCCTCTTTGATGGTAGAATTACTCAACAGGATAGGTGCAGATTTACGATCTTTTCGGTGGTGATAGAATTTTACGAGTTTAATTTTGAGATCTGGAGTGGGCTTTAAAAAGAATAGGTGTCGATGCAATGAGCCTCTTTGATGGTAGAACTACTCAACAGGATAGGTGCAGATTTACGATCTTCTCAGTGGTGATAGAATTTTACGAGTTTAATTTTGAGATCTGGAGTGGGCTTTAAAAAGAATAGGTGTCGATGCAATGAGCCTCTTTGATGGTAGAACTACTCAACAGGATAGGTGCAGGTTTATGATCTTCTCAGTGGTGATAGAATTTTACGAGTTTAATTTTGAGATCTGGAGTGGGCTTTAAAAAGAATAGGTGTCGATGCAATGAGCCTCTTTGATGGTAGAACCACTCAACAGGATAGGTGCAGGTTTATGATCTTCTCGGTGGTGATAGAATTTTACGAGTTTAATTTTGAGATCTGGAGTGGGCTTTAAAAAGAATAGGTGTCGATGCAATGAGCCTCTTTGATGGTAGAACTACTCAACAGGATAGGTGCAGGTTTATGATCTTCTCAGTGGTGATAGAATTTTACGAGTTTAATTTTGAGATCTGGAGTGGGCATTAAAAAGAATAGATGTCGATGCAATGAGCCTCTTTGATGGTAGAACCACTCAACAGGATAGGTGCAGGTTTATGATCTTCTCGGTGGTGATAGAATTTTACGAGTTTAATTTTGAGATCTGGAGTGGGCTTTAAAAAGAATAGGTGTCGATGCAATGAGCCTCTTTGATGGTAGAACTACTCAACAGGATAGGTGCAGGTTTATGATCTTCTCAGTGGTGATAGAATTTTAAGAGTTTAAATTTGAGATCTGGAGTGGGCTTTAAAAAGAATAGGTGTCGATGCAATGAGCCTCTTTGATGGTAGAACCACTCAACAGGATAGGTGCAGGTTTATGATCTTCTCGGTGGTGATAGAATTTTACGAGTTTAATTTTCAGATCTGGAGTGGGCTTTAAAAAGAATAGGTGTCGATGCAATGAGCCTCTTTGATGGTAGAACTACTCAACAGGATAGGTGCAGGTTTATGATCTTCTCAGTGGTGATAGAATTTTACGAGTTTAATTTTGAGATCTGGAGTGGGCTTTAAAAAGAATAGGTGTCGATGCAATGAGCCTCTTTGATGGTAGAACCACTCAACAGGATAGGTGCAGGTTTATGAGCTTCTCGGTGGTGATAGAATTTTACGAGTTTAATTTTGAGATCTGGAGTGGGCTTTAAAAAGAATAGGTGTCGATGCAATGAGCCTCTTTGATGGTAGAACTACTCAACAGGATAGGTGCAGGTTTATGATCTTCTCAGTGGTGATAGAATTTTACGAGTTTAATTTTGAGATCTGGAGTGGGCTTTAAAAAGAATAGGTGTCGATGCAATGAGCCTCTTTGATGGTAGAATTACTCAACAGGATAGGTGCAGATTTACGATCTTTTCGGTGGTGATAGAATTTTACGAGTTTAATTTTGAGATCTGGAGTGGGCTTTAAAAAGAATAGGTGTCGATGCAATGAGCCTCTTTGATGGTAGAACTACTCAACAGGATAGGTGCAGATTTACGATCTTCTCAGTGGTGATAGAATTTTACGAGTTTAATTTTGAGATCTGGAGTGGGCTTTAAAAAGAATAGGTGTCGATGCAATGAGCCTCTTTGATGGTAGAACTACTCAACAGGATAGGTGCAGGTTTATGATCTTCTCAGTGGTGATAGAATTTTACGAGTTTAATTTTGAGATCTGGAGTGGGCTTTAAAAAGAATAGGTGTCGATGCAATGAGCCTCTTTGATGGTAGAACCACTCAACAGGATAGGTGCAGGTTTATGATCTTCTCGGTGGTGATAGAATTTTACGAGTTTAATTTTGAGATCTGGAGTGGGCTTTAAAAAGAATAGGTGTCGATGCAATGAGCCTCTTTGATGGTAGAACTACTCAACAGGATAGGTGCAGGTTTATGATCTTCTCAGTGGTGATAGAATTTTACGAGTTTAATTTTGAGATCTGGAGTGGGCATTAAAAAGAATAGGTGTCGATGCAATGAGCCTCTTTGATGGTAGAACCACTCAACAGGATAGGTGCAGGTTTATGATCTTCTCGGTGGTGATAGAATTTTACGAGTTTAATTTTGAGATCTGGAGTGGGCTTTAAAAAGAATAGGTGTCGATGCAATGAGCCTCTTTGATGGTAGAACTACTCAACAGGATAGGTGCAGGTTTATGATCTTCTCAGTGGTGATAGAATTTTAAGAGTTTAAATTTGAGATCTGGAGTGGGCTTTAAAAAGAATAGGTGTCGATGCAATGAGCCTCTTTGATGGTAGAACCACTCAACAGGATAGGTGCAGGTTTATGATCTTCTCGGTGGTGATAGAATTTTACGAGTTTAATTTTCAGATCTGGAGTGGGCTTTAAAAAGAATAGGTGTCGATGCAATGAGCCTCTTTGATGGTAGAACTACTCAACAGGATAGGTGCAGGTTTATGATCTTCTCAGTGGTGATAGAATTTTACGAGTTTAATTTTGATATCTGGAGTGGGCTTTAAAAAGAATAGGTGTCGATGCAATGAGCCTCTTTGATGATAGAACCACTCAACAGGATAGGTGCATGTTTATGATCTTCTCGGTGGTGATAGAATTTTACGAGTTTAATTTTGAGATCTGGAGTGGGCTTTAAAAAGAATAGGTGTCGATGCAATGAGCCTCTTTGATGGTAGAACTACTCAACAGGATAGGTGCAGATTTACGATCTTCTCAGTGGTGATAGAATTTTACGAGTTTAATTTTGAGATCTGGAGTGGGCTTTAAAAAGAATAGGTGTCGATGCAATGAGCCTCTTTGATGGTAGAACCACTCAACAGGATAGGTGCAGGTTTATGATCTTCTCGGTGGTGATAGAATTTTACGAGTTTAATTTTGAGATCTGGAGTGGGCTTTAAAAAGAATAGGTGTCGATGCAATGAGCCTCTTTGATGGTAGAACTACTCAACAGGATAGGTGCAGGTTTATGATCTTCTCAGGGGTGATAGAATTTTACGAAATTAATTTTGAGATCTGGTGTGGGCTTTAAAAAGAATAGGTGTCGATGCAATGAGCCTCTTTGATAGTAGAACCACTCAACAGGATAGGTGCAGGTTTATGATCTTCTCAGTGGTGATAGAATTTTACGAGTTTAATTTTGAGATCTGGAGTGGGCTTTAAAAAGAATAGGTGTCGATGCAATGAGCCTCTTTGATGGTAGAACCACTCAACAGGATAGGTGCAGGTTTATGATCTTCTCAGTGGTGATAGAATTTTACGAGTTTAATTTTGAGATCTGGAGTGGGCTTTAAAAAGAATAGGTGTCGATGCAATGAGCCTCTTTGATTGTAGAACCACTCAACAGGATAGGTGCAGGTTTATGATCTTCTCAGTGGTGATAGAATTTTACGAGTTTAATTTTGAGATCTGGAGTGGGCTTTAAAAAGAATAGGTGTCGATGCAATGAGCCTCTTTGATGGTAGAACTACTCAACAGGATAGGTGCAGGTTTATGATCTTCTCGGTGGTGATAGAATTTTACGAGTTTAATTTTGAGATCTGGAGTGGGCTTTAAAAAGAATAGGTGTCGATGCAATGAGCCTCTTTGATGGTAGAATTACTCAACAGGATAGGTGCAGATTTACGATCTTTTCGGTGGTGATAGAATTTTACGAGTTTAGTTTTCAGATCTGGAGTGGGCTTTAAAAAGAATAGGTGTCGATGCAATGAGCCTCTTTGATGGTAGAACTACTCAACAGGATAGGTGCAGGTTTATGATCTTCTCAGTGGTGATAGAATTTTACGAGTTTAATTTTCAGATCTGGAGTGGGCTTTAAAAAGAATAGGTGTCGATGCAATGAGCCTCTTTGATGGTAGAATTACTCAACAGGATAGGTGCAGATTTACGATCTTTTCGGTGGTGATAGAATTTTACGAGTTTAATTTTGAGATCTGGAGTGGGCTTTAAAAAGAATAGGTGTCGATGCAATGAGCCTCTTTGATGGTAGAACTACTCAACAGGATAGGTGCAGATTTACGATCTTCTCAGTGGTGATAGAATTTTACGAGTTTAATTTTGAGATCTGGAGTGGGCTTTAAAAAGAATAGGTGTCGATGCAATGAGCCTCTTTGATGGTAGAACTACTCAACAGGATAGGTGCAGGTTTATGATCTTCTCAGTGGTGATAGAATTTTACGAGTTTAATTTTGAGATCTGGAGTGGGCATTAAAAAGAATAGGTGTCGATGCAATGAGCCTCTTTGATGGTAGAACCACTCAACAGGATAGGTGCATATTTATTATCTTCTCGGTGGTGATAGAATTTTACGAGTTTAATTTTGAGATCTGGAGTGGGCTTTAAAAAGAATAGGTGTCGATGCAATGAGCCTCTTTGATGGTAGAACTACTCAACAGGATAGGTGCAGATTTACGATCTTCTCAGTGGTGATAGAATTTTACGAGTTTAATTTTGAGATCTGGAGTGGGCTTTAAAAAGAATAGGTGTCGATGCAATGAGCCTCTTTGATGGTAGAACCACTCAACAGGATAGGTGCAGGTTTATGATCTTCTCGGTGGTGATAGAATTTTACGAGTTTAATTTTGAGATCTGGAGTGGGCTTTAAAAAGAATAGGTGTCGATGCAATGAGCCTCTTTGATGGTAGAACTACTCAACAGGATAGGTGCAGGTTTATGATCTTCTCAGTGGTGATAGAATTTTACGAGTTTAATTTTGAGATCTGGAGTGGGCTTTAAAAAGAATAGGTGTCGATGCAATGAGCCTCTTTGATGGTAGAACCACTCAACAGGATAGGTGCATGTTTATGATCTTCTCGGTGGTGATAGAATTTTACGAGTTATATTTTGAGATTTGGAGTGGGCTTTAAAAGAATAGGTGTCGATGCAATGAGCCTCTTGATGGTAGAACTACTCAACAGGATAGGTGCAGATTTCTTACGATCTTCTGAAAGTGGTGATAGAATTTTACGAGTTTAATTTTGAGATCTGGAGTGGGCTTTAAAAAGAATAGTGTCGATGCAATGAGCCTCTTTTGTTGGTAGAACCACTCAACAGGATAGGTGCAGGTTTATGATCTTCTCGGTGGTGATAGAATTTTACGAGTTTAATTTTGAGATCTGGAGTGGCTTTAAAAAGAATAGGTGTCGATGCAATGAGCTCTTTGATGGTAGAACTACTCAACAGGATAGGGTGCAGGTTTATGATCTTCTCAGTGGTGATAGAAATTCATGAGTTTAATTTTTGAGATCTGGAGTGGGAGCCAAAAGAATAGGTGTCGATGCACGAGCCTCTTTGATGGTAGAACCACTCAACAGGATAGGTGCAGGTTTATGATCTTCTCAGGCAGTGGGGACAGGTTCTACGAGTTTAATTTTAGATCTGGAGTGGGCTTCAAAAAGAATAGGTGTCGATGCAATGAGCCTCTTGATGGTAGAACTACTCAACAGGATAGGTGCAGGTTTATGATCTTCTCAGTGGTGATAGAATTCTTACGAGTTTAATTTTTGAGAAAGATCTGGAGTGGGCTTTAAAAGAATAGGTGTCGATGCAATGAGCCCTTGATGGTAGAACCACCAACAGGATAGGTAGGTTTATGATCTTCTCGGTGGTGATAGAATTTTACGAGTTTAATTTTGAGATCTGGAGTGGGCTTTAAAAAGAATAGGCGGCGATGCAATGAGCCTCTTTTGATGGTAGAAATACCCAAGAGGATAGGTGCAGGGTTTCATGATCTTCTCAGTGGTGATAGAATTTTACGAGTTTCACTAAGATCTGGAGTGGGCTTTAAAAGAATAGGTGTCGATGCAAATGAGCCTTTTTGATGGTAGAACCACCAACAGGATAGGCAGGTTTATGATCTTCTCAGTGGTGATAGAATTCTACGAGTTTAATTTTTGAGATCTGGAGTGGGCTTTTAAAAGAATAGGTGTCGATGCAATGAGCCTCTTTGATGGTAGAACCACTCAACAGGATAGGTGCGTTTATGATTCCTCTCTGTGGTGATAGAATTCTACGAGTTTAATTTTGAGATCTGGAGTGGGCTTTAAAAGAATAGGTGTCGATGCAATGAGCCTCTTTGATAGTAGAACCACTCAACAGGATAGGTGCAGGTTTATGATCTTCTCAGTGGTGATAGAATTTTACGAGTTTAATTTTGAGATCTGGAGTGTTTTAAAAGAATAGGTACGATGCAATGAGCCTCTTTGATGGTAGAACTACTCAACAGGATAGGTGCAGGTTTATGATCTTCTCAGTGGTGATAGAATTTTACGAGTTTAATTTTTGAGATCTGGAGTGGGCTTTAAAAAGAATAGGTGTCGATGCAATGAGCCCTTTGATGGTAGAACCACTCAACAGGATAGGTGCATGTTTATGATCTTCTCGGTGGTGATAGAATTTTACGAGTTTAATTTGAGATCTGGAGTGGGCTTAAAAAAGAATAGGTGTCGACGCAATGAGCCTCTTTGATGGTAGAACTACTCAACAGGATAGGTGCAGATTTACGATCTTCTCAGTGGTGTAGAATTTACGAGTTTAATTTTGAGATCTGGAGTGGGCTTTAAAAGAATAGGTGTCGATGCAATGAGCTCCTTTGATGCTAGAACCACTCAACAGGATAGGTGCAGGTTTATGATCTTCGGTGGTGATAGAATTTACGAGTTTAATTTTTGATCTGATAGCTTTAAAAAGAATAGGTGTCGATGCAATGAGCCCCTTTGATGGTAGAACTACTCAACAGGTGCAGGTTTATGATCTTCTCAGGGGTGATAGAATTTTACGAAATTAATTTTGAGATCTGGTGTGGCTTTAAAAAGAATAGGTGTCGATGCAATGAGCCCTTTTGATGGTAGAACCACTCAACAGGATAGGTGCAGGTTTATGATCTTCTCGGTGGTGATAGAATTTTACGAGTTTAATTTTGAGATCTTGGAGTGGGCTTTAAAAGAATAGGGGCACGATGCAATGAGCCTCTTTGATGGTAGAACTACTCAACAGGATAGGTGCAGGTTTATGATCTTCTCAGTGGTGATAGAATTTTACGAGTTTAATTTTGAGATCTGGAGTGGGCTTTAAAAAAGAATAGGTGTGTCGATGCAATGAGCCTCTTTGATGGTAGAACCACTCAACAGGATAGGTGGATGTTTATGATCTTCTCGGTGGTGATAGAATTTTAAGAGTTTAATTTTGAGATCTGAGTGGGGCTTTAAAAAGAATAGGTGTCGATGCAATGAGCCTCTTTGATGGTAGAACTACTCAACAGGATAGGAAAGAAGTCGGTGATCTTCTCAGTGGTGATAACTCTATTGAGTTGTTCTTTGAGATCTGGAGTGGCTGAAAAGAATAGGTGTCGATGCAATGAGCATCTTTGATGGTAGAACCACTCAATGGAGATAGGTATAGTTTATGATCTTCTCGGTGGTGATAGAATTTTACGAGTTTAATTTTGAGATCTGGAGTGGGCTTTAAAAGAATAGGTGTCGATGCAATGAGCCTCTTTGATGGTAGAAACTACCTGTAACAGGATAGTGCAGGTTTATGATCTTCAGTGGTGATAGAATTTTACGAGTTTAATTTTGAGATCTGGAGTGGGCTTTAAAAAAGAATAGGTGTCGATGCAATGAGCCTCTTTGATGGTAGAACCACTCAACAGGATAGGTGCAGGTTTATGATCTTCTCGGTGGTGATAGAATTTACGAGTTTAAATTTTAGATCTGGAGTGGGCTTCAAAAAGAATAGGTGTCGATGCAATGAGCCTCTTTGATGGTAGAACTACTCAACAGGATAGGTGCAGGTTTATGATCTTCTCTCAGTGGTGATAGAATTTTACGAGTTTAATTTACATCTGGAGGTGGGCTTTAAAAAGAATAGGTGTCGATGCAATGAGCCTCTCTTTTGATGGTAGAACTACTCCAACAGGATAGGTGCAGGTTTATGATCTTCTCGGTGGTGATAGAATTTTACGAGTTTAATTTTGAGATCTGAGTGGGCTTTAAAAAGAAACAGGTGTCGATGCAATGAGCCTCTTTGATGGTAGAACTACTCAACAGGATAGGTGCAGGTTTATGATCTTCTCAGTGGTGATAGAATTCTACGAGTTTCATTTTGAGATCTGGAGTGGGCTTTAAAAAGAATAGGTGTCGATGCAATGAGCTTCTCTTTTGATGGTAGAACCACCAACAGGATAGGTGCAGTTTATGATCTTCTCAGTGGTGATACAGAATCATTAGAGTTTAATTTTGAGATCTGGAGGGTTTAAAAAAGAATAGGTGTCGATGCAATGAGCCTCTTTGATGGTAGAACCACTCAACAGGATAGGTGCAGGTTTATGATCTTCTCAGTGGTGATAGAATTTTACGAGTTTAATTTTGAGATCTGGAGTGGGTTTTTAAAAAGAATAGGTGTCGATGCACGAGCTTCTTGATGGTAGAACCACTCAACAGGATAGGTGCAGGTTTATGATCTTCTCGGTGGTGATAGAATTTTACGAGTTTAATTTTGAGATCTGGAGGCTTTTAAAGAATAGGTGTCGATGTTGTTCTCGATGGTAGAACTACTCAACAGTGATAGGTGCAGATTTCATTGATCTTCTCAGTGGTGATAGAATGCATGAGTTTAATTTTGAGATCTGGAGTGGGCTTTTAAAAAGAATAGGTGTCGATGAAATTACTCTCTTGATGGTAGAACCACTCAACAGGATAGGTGCAGGTTTATGATCTTCTCGGTGGTGGGGATAGAAATTTTACGAGTTGAATTTTGAGATCTGGAGTGGGCTTTAAAAAAGAATAGGTGTCGATGCAATGAGCCTTTGATGGTAGAACTACTCAACAGGATAGGTGCAGGTTTTTATGATCTCAGTGGTGATAGAATTTTACGAGTTTAATTTTGGAGATCTGGAGTGGGCTTTAAAAGAATAGGTGTCGATGCAATGAGCCTTCTTTGATGGTAGAACCACTCAACAGGATAGGTGCATGTTTATGATCTTCGGTGGTGATATATCTTACGAGTTTAATTTTGAGATCTGGAGTGGGCTTTAAAAAGAATAGGTGTCGATGCAATGACTTCCTTTGATGTAGAACCACCAACAGGATAGGTGCAGATTTCGCCAAAGATCTTCTCAGTGGTGATAGAATTCTTACGAGTTTAATTTTGAGATCTGGAGTGGGCTTGAAAAAGAATAGGTGTCGATGCAATGAGCTCCTTGATGCTAGAACCACTCAACAGGATAGGTGCAGGTTTATGATCTTCTCGGTGGTGATAGAATTTTACGAGTTTAATTTTGAGATCTGGAGTGGGCTTTAAAAAGAATAGGTGTCGATGTAAATGAGCCTCTTTGATGGTAGAACTACTCAACAGGATAGGTAGGTTTATGATCTTCTCTAGGTGATAGAATTTTACGAAATTAATTTTGAGATCTGGTGTGGGCTTTAAAAAGAATAGGCGATGCAATGAGCCTCTTTGATGGTGAACCACTCACCAGGATAGGTGCAGGTTTATGATCTTCTCGGTGGTGGAGGAGAATTTTACGAGTTTAATTTCGAGATCTGGAGTGGCTTTAAAAGAATAGGTGTCACGCAATGAGCCTCTTTGATGGTAGAACTATCAATTACATAGGGTGCAGGTTTCTCAAGACCCTCTGTGCGGTGATAGAATTTACGAGTTTAATTTTGAGATCTGGAGTGGCTTTAAAAAGAATAGGTAATGATGCAATGAGCCCTTTGATGGTAGAACCACCAACAGGATAGGTGGAGGTTTATGATCTTCTCGGTGGTGATAGAATTTTAAGAGTTTAATTTTGAGATCTGGAGTGGGCTTTAAAAAGAATAGGTGTCGATGCAATGAGCCTCTTTGATGGTAGAACTACTCAACAGGATAGGTGCAGGTTTATGATCTTCTCAGTGGTGATAGAATTTTACGAGTTTAATTTTGAGATCTGGAGTGGGCTTTAAAAAGAATAGGTGTCGATGCAATGAGCATCTTTGATGGTAGAACCACTCAACAGGATAGGTGCAGGTTTATGATCTTCTCGGTGGTGATAGAATTTTACGAGTTTAATTTTGAGATCTGGAGTGGGCTTTAAAAAGAATAGGTGTCGATGCAATGAGCCTCTTTGATGGTAGAACCACTCAACAGGATAGGTGCAGGTTTATGATCTTCTCAGTGGTGATAGAATTTTACGAGTTTAATTTTGAGATCTGGAGTGGGCTTTAAAAAGAATAGGTGTCGATGCAATGAGCCTCTTTGATGGTAGAACTACTCAACAGGATAGGTGCAGGTTTATGATATTCTCGGTGGTGATAGAATTTTACGAGTTTAATTTTGAGATCTGGAGTGGGCTTTAAAAAGAATAGGTGTCGATGCAATGAGCCTCTTTGATGGTAGAACCACTCAACAGGATCGGTGCAGGTTTATGATCTTCTCAGTGGTGATAGAATTTTACGAGTTTAATTTTGAGATCTGGAGTGGGCTTTAAAAAGAATAGGTGTCGATGCAATGAGCCTCTTTGATGGTAGAACCACTCAACAGGATTGGTGCAGGTTTATGATCTTCTCGGTGGTGATAGAATTTTACGAGTTTAATTTTGAGATCTGGAGTGGGCTTTAAAAAGAATAGGTGTCGATGCAATGAGCCTCTTTGATGGTAGAACCACTCAACAGGATAGGTGCAGGTTTATGATCTTCTCAGTGGTGATAGAATTTTACGAGTTTAATTTTGAGATCTGGAGTGGGCTTTAAAAAGAATAGGTGTCGATGCAATGAGCCTCTTTGATGGTAGAACCACTCAACAGGCTAGGTGCAGGTTTATGATCTTCTCGGTGGTGATAGAATTTTACGAGTTTAATTTTGATATCTGCAGAGGGGTTTAAAAAGAATAGGTGTCGATGCAATGAGCCTCTTTGATGGTAGAACCACTCAACAGGATAGGTGTAGGTTTATGATCTTCTCGGTGGTGATAGAATTTTACGAGTTTAATTTTGAGATCTGGAGTGGGCTTGAAAAAGAATAGGTGTCGATGCAATGAGCCTCTTTGATGGTAGAACCACTCAACAGGATAGGTGCAGGTTTATGATCTTCTCAGTGGTGATACAATTTTACGAGTTTAATTTTGAGATCTGGAGTGGGCTTTAAAAAGAATAGGTGTCGATGCAATGAGCCTCTTTGATGGTAGAACCACTCAACAGGATAGGTGCAGGTTTATGATCTTCTCGTTGGTGATAGAATTTTAAGAGTTTAATTTTGAGATCTGGAGTGGGCTTTAAAAAGAATAGGTGTCGATGCAATGAGCCTCTTTGATGGTAGAACCACTCAACAGGATAGGTGCAGGTTTATGATCTTCTCGGTGGTGATAGAATTTTACGAGTTTAATTTTGAGATCTGGAGTGGGCTTTAAAAAGAATAGGTGTCGATGCAATGAGCCTCTTTGATGGTAGAACCACTCAACAGGATAGGTGCAGGTTTATGATCTTCTCGGTGGTGATAGAATTTTACGAGTTTAATTTTGAGATCTGGAGTGGGCTTTAAAAAGAATAGGTGTCGATGCAATGAGCCTCTTTGATGGTAGAACCACTCAACAGGATAGGTGCAGGTTTATGATCTTCTCAGTGGTGATAGAATTTTACGAGTTTAATTTTGAGATCTGGAGTGGGCTTTAAAAAGAATAGGTGTCGATGCAATGAGCCTCTTTGATGGTAGAACTACTCAACAGGATAGGTGCAGATTTATGATCTTCTCAGTGGTGATAGAATTTTACGAGTTTAATTTTGAGATCTGGAGTGGGCTTTAAAAAGAATAGGTGTCGATGCAATGAGCGTCTTTGATGGTAGAACCACTCAACAGGATAGGTGCAGGTTTATGATCTTCTCAGTGGTGATAGAATTTTACGAGTTTAATTTTGAGATCTGGAGTGGGCTTTAAAAAGAATAGGTGTCGATGCAATGAGCCTCTTTGATGGTAGAACTACTCAACAGGATAGGTGCAGGTTTATGATCTTCTCGGTGGTGATAGAATTTTACGAGTTTAATTTTGAGATCTGGAGTGGGCTTTAAAAAGAATAGTTGACGATGCAATGAGCCTCTTTGATGGTAGAACTACTCAACAGGATAGGTGCAGATTTATGATCTTCTCAGTGGTGATAGAATTTTACGAGTTTAATTTTGAGATCTGGAGTGGGCTTTAAAAAGAATAGGTGTCGATGCAATGAGCCTCTTTGATGGTAGAACTGCTCAACAGGATAGGTGCAGGTTTATGATCTTCTCGGTGGTGATAGAATTTTACGAGTTTAATTTTGAGATCTGGAGTGGGCTTTAAAAAGAATAGGTGTCGATGCAATGAGCCTCTTTGATGGTAGAACTACTCAACAGGATAGGTGCAGGTTTATGATCTTCTCGGTGGTGAAAGAATTTTACGAGTTTAATTTTGAGATCTGGAGTGGGCTTTAAAAGAATAGGTGTCGATGCAATGAGCCTCTTTGATGGTAGAACCACTCAGCAGGATAGGTGCAGGTTTATGATCTTCTTGGTGGTGATAGAATTTACGAGTTTAATTTTGGAGATCTGGAGTGGGCTTTAAAAAAGAATAGGTGTCGATGCAATGAGCCTCTTTGATGGTAGAACTACTCAACAGGATAGGTGCAGGCTTATGATCTTCTCGGTGGTGATAGAATTTTACGAGTTTAATTTTGAGATCTGGAGTGGGCTTTAAAAAGAATAGGTGTCGATGCAATGAGCCTCTTTGATGGTAGAACTACTCAACAGGATAGGTGCAGGTTTATGATCTTCTCGGTGGTGATAGAATTTTACGACTTTAATTTTGATATCTGGAGAGGGGTTTAAAAAGAATAGGTGTCGATGCAATGAGCCTCTTTGATGGTAGAACCACTCAACAGGATAGGTGTAGGTTTATGATCTTCTCGGTGGTGATAGAATCTTATGAGTCAATTTTGAGATTCGAGTGGGCTTGAAAAAAGAATAGGTGTCGATGCAATGAGCTCTTTGATGGTAGAACCACTCAACAGGATAGGTGCAGGTTTGTTGGATCTTCTCAGTGGTGATACAATTTTACGAGTTTAGTTATTGAGATCTGGAGTGGGCTTTAAAAAGACAGTGTCGATGTAATGAGCCCTTGATGGTAGAACCACTCAACAGGATAGGTGAGGTTTATGATCTTCGTTGGTGATAGAATTTGGATGAGTTTAATTTTGAGATCTGGAGTGGGCTTTAAAAAGAATAGGTGTCGATGCAATGAGCTCCTTTACGGTAGAACCACTCAACAGATTAGGTGCAGGTTTATATCTCTTCGGTGGTGATAGAATTCTACGAGTTTAATTTTGAGATCTGGAGTGGGCTTTAAAAAGAATAGGTGTCGATGCAATGAGCCTCTTGATGGTAGAACCACTCAACAGGATAGGCGCAGGTTTATGATCTTCTCGGTGGTGATAGAATTTTACGAGTTTAATTTTAAGATCTGGAGTGGGCTTTAAAATGAATAGGTGTCGATGCAATGAGCCTCTTTGATGGTAGAACCACTCAACAGGATAGGTGCAGGTTTATGATCTTCTTCGGTGGTGATAGAATTTTGCGAGTTTAATTCTGAGATCTGGAGTGGGCTTCTTTAAAAGGAATAGGTGTCGATGCAATGAGCCTCTTGATGGTAGAACTACCTAACAGGATAGGTGCAGGTTTATGATCTTCGGTGGTGATAGAATTTACGAGTTTAATTTTTGAGATCTGGAGTGGGCTTTAAAAAGAATAGGTGTCGATGCAATGAGCCTCTTGATGGTAGAACCACTCAACAGGATAGGTGCAGGTTTATGATCTTCTCAGTGGTGATAGAATTTACGAGTTTAATTTTGAGATCTGGAGTGGGCTTTAAAACGAATAGGTGTCGATGCAATGAGCCTCTTTGATGGTAGAACCACTCAACAGGATAGGCAGGTTTAGCATCTTTCTCGGTGGTGATAGAATTTTATTGTTTAATTTTGAGATCTGAGTGGGCTTTAAAAGAATAGGCCGATGCAGTTTGCTCTTTTGATGGTAGAACCACTCAACAGGATAGGTGCAGGTTTATGATCTTCTCAGTGGTGATAGAATTTTACGAGTTTAATTTTGGAGATCTGGAGGGCTTTAAAAAGAATAGGTGTCGATGCAATGAGCCTCTTTGATGGTAGAACTACTCAACAGGATAGGTGCAGATTTATGATCTTCAGTGGTGATAGAATTTTACGAGTTTAATTTTGAGATCTGGAGTGGGCTTTAAAAAGAATAGGTGTCGATGCAATGAGCCTTTTTGATGGTAGAACCACTCAGCAGGATAGGTGCAGGTTTATGATCTTCTCGGTGGTGATAGAATTTTACGAGTTTAATTTTGAGATCTGGAGTGGGGTTTAAAAGAATAGGTGTCGATGCAATGAGCGTCTTTGATGGTAGAACCACCAACAGGATAGGTGAAGTTTATGATCTTTCAGTGGTGATAGAATTTTACGAGTTTAATTTTGAGATCTGGAGTGGGCTTTAAAAGAATAGTTGATGCAATGAGCCTCTTTGATGGTAGAACTACTCAACAGGATAGGTGGTGGTTTATGATCTTCTCGGTGGTGATAGAATTTTACGAGTTTAATTTTGAGATCTGGAGTGGACTTTAAAAAGAATAGGTGACGATGCAATGAGCCTCTTTGATGGTAGAACTACTCAACAGGATAGGTGCAGATTTATGATCTTCTCAGTGGTGATAGAATTTTACGAGTTTAATTTTGAGATCTGGAGTGGGCTTTAAAAAGAATAGGTGTCGATGCAATGAGCCTCTTTGATGGTAGAACTGCTCAACAGGATAGGTGCAGGTTTATGATCTTCTCGGTGGTGATAGAATTTTACGAGTTTAATTTTGAGATCTGGAGTGGGCTTTAAAAAGAATAGGTGTCGATGCAATGAGCCTCTTTGATGGTAGAACTACTCAACAGGATAGGTGCAGGTTTATGATCTTCTCGGTGGTGATAGAATTTTACGAGTTTAATTTTGAGATCTGGAGTGGGCTTTAAAAAGAATAGGTGTCGATGCAATGAGGCTCTTTGATGGTAGAACCACTCAGCAGGATAGGTGCAGGTTTATGATCTTCTCGGTGGTGATAGAATTTTACGAGTTTAATTTTGAGATCTGGAGTGGGCTTTAAAAAGAATAGGTGTCGATGCAATGAGCGTCTTTGATGGTAGAACCACTCAACAGGATAGGTGAAGGTTTATGATCTTCTCAGTGGTGATACAATTTTACGAGTTTAATTTTGAGATCTGGAGTGGGCACAAAAGAATAGGTGTCGATGCAATGAGCCTCTTTGATGGTAGAACTACTCAACAGGCTAGGTGCAGGTTTATGATCTTCTCGTTAGTCGGTAACAGAATTTTACGAGTTTAATTTTGAGATCTGGAGTGGGCTTTAAAAGAATAGGTGTCGATGCAATGAGCCTCTTTGATGGTAGAACCACTCAACAGATTAGGTGCAGTTTATGATCTTCTCATTGGTGATAGAATTTTACGAAGAGTTTAATTTTGAGATCTGGAGTGGGCTTTAAAAGGAGTAGTCGTCTGACAGGCCTCTTTGATGGTAGAAGCACTCAACAGGATAGGTGCAGGTTTATGATCTTCTCGGTGGTGATAGAATTTTACAGGTTAATTTTGAAAGGTCTATGGAGTGGGCTTTAATAAGAATAGGTGTCGATGCAATGAGCCTCTTTGATGGTAGAACCACTCAACAGGATAGGTGCAGGTTTATGATCTTCTCGGTGGTGATAGAATTTTACGAGTTTAATTTTGAGATCTGGAGTGGGCTTTAAAGGAATAGGTGTCGATGCAATGAGCCTCTTTGGTGGTGGGAACTACTCAACAGGATAGGTGCAGGTTTATGATCTTCTCGGTGGTGATAGAATTTTACGAGTTAATTTTGAGATCTGGAGTGGGCCCAAAAAGAATAGGTGTCGATGCAATGAGCCTCTTTGATGGTAGAACCACTCAACAGGATGAGTGCAGGTTTATGATCTTCTCAGTGGTGATAGAATTTTACAGGTTTAATTTTGAGATCTGGAGTGGGCTTTAAAACGAATAGGTGTCGATGCAATGAGCCTCTTTGATAGTAGAACCACTCAACAGGATAGGTGCAGGTTTATGATCTTCTCGGTGGTGATAGAATTTTACGAGTTTAATTTTGAGATCTGGAGTGGGCTTTAAAAGAATAGGTGTCGATGCAATGAGCCTCTTTGATGGTAGAACCACTCAACAGGATAGGTCTTTGCAGGTTTATGATCTTCTCAGTGGTGATAGAATTTTACGAGTTTAATTTTGAGATCTGGAGTGGGCTTTAAAAAGAATAGGTGTCGATGCAATGAGCCTCTTTGATGGTAGAATACTCCAACAGGATAGGTGCAGGTTTATGATCTTCTCGGTGGTGATAGAATTTTACGAGTTTAATTTTGAGATCTGGAGTGGGCTTTAAAAGAATAGGTGTCGATGCAATGAGCTCACTGATGGTAGAACCACTCAGCAGGATAGGTGCAGGTTTATGATCTTCTCGGTGGTGATAGAATTTTACGAGTTTAATTTTGAGATCTGCAGTGAAGCACTAAAAAGAATGAGTGTCGATGCAATGAGCGTCTTTGATGGTAGAACCACTCAACAGGATAGGTGCAGGTTTATGATCTTCTCGGTGGTGATGAGAATTTTACGAGTTTAATTTTGAGATCTGGAGTGGGCTTTAAAAAGAATGGGGTGTCGATGCAATGAGCCTCTTTGATGGTAGAACTACTCAACAGGCTAAATTTGGAGTTTATGATCTTCTCGGGGGTGATAGAATTTTACGAGTTTAATTTTGAGATCTGGAGTGGGCTTTAAAAAGAATACGTGTCGATGCAATGAGCCTCTTTGATGGTAGAACCACTCAACAGGATAGGTGCAGGTTTTTGATCTTCTCGGTGGTGATAGAATTTACGAGTTAATTTTGAGATCTGGAGTGGGCTTTAAAAAGAATAGGTGTCGATGCAATGAGCCTCTTTGATGGTAGAACTACTCAACAGGATAGGTGCAGATTTATGATCTTCTCAGTGGTGATAGAATTTTACGAGTTTAATTTTGAGATCTGGAGTGGGCTTTAAAAAGAATAGGTGTCGATGCAGTGAGCCTCTTTGATGGTAGAACCACTCAACAGGATAGGTGCAGGTTTATGATCTTCTCGGTGGTGTTAGAATTTTACGAGTTTACCTTGAGATCTGGAGTGGGTCTTTGCAAAGAATAGGTGTCGAGTAATGAGCCTCTTGATGGTAGAACTACTCAACAGATAGGTGCAGGTTTATGATCTTCTCAGTGGTGATAGAATTTTGATGAGTTTAATTTGAGATTCGGGAGGGGTTTAAAAAGAATAGGTGTCGATGCAATGAGCCTCTTGATGGTAGAACTACCCAACAGGATAGGTGCAGGTTTATGATCTTCTCTCGGTGGTGATAAATTTGCATATTTAATTTCAGGATCTCAAGGGCTTTAAAGAATAGGTGAATAGGCCAATGAGCCTCTTTGAGGCACCAACAGACAGTGCAGATTTATGACCCTCTGCAAGACAGAATCACGAGTTTAATGCAGATCTGGAGTGGGCTTTAAAAAGAATAGTGTCGATGCAATGAGCCTTGACAGAACTACTCAACAGGATAGTGCGGTGGTCAGGTGACCTTCTCGGTGTGGTGATAGAATTTTACGAGTTTAATTTTGAGATCTGGAGTGGGCTTTAAAAAGAAAGAAAGCCGATGCAACATCTCTTGATGGTAGAACCACCAAACAAGGTGCAGGTTTATGATCTTCTCGGTGGTGATAGAATTTTACGAGTTTAATTTTGAGATCTGGAGTGGGCTTTAAAAGAATGGGTGTCGATGCAATGAGCCTTTGATGGTAGAACTACTCAACAGGACAGGTGCAGATTTACGATCTTCTCGGTGGTGATATGTGAATTTACGAGTTTAATTTGATCTCGAGTGGGTTTAAAAAAGAATAGGTGTCGATGCAATGAGCCTTTACGGTAGAACTACTCAACAGGATAGGTGCAGGTTTATGATCTTCTCGGTGGTGATAGAATTTTTACGAGTTTAATTTTGAGATCTGGAGTGGGCTTTGAAAAGAATAGGTGTCGATGCAATGAGCCTTTGATGGTAGAACTAATTAATATAGTAGTGCAGGTTTATGATCTTTCAGTGGTATAGAATTTTACGAGTTTAATTTTGAGATCTGGAGTGGCCGGAAAAAGAAGGTGTCAGATGCAAATACTTCTTTGATGGTAGAACTACTCAACAGGATAGGTGCATATTTATGATCTTCTCGGCGGTGATAGAATTTTACGAGTTTAATTTTGAGATTCGAGTGGGTATTTAAAAAGAATAGGTGACGATGCAATGAGCCTCTTTGATGGTAGAACTACTCAACAGGATATAGATTTATGATCTTCCGTGGTGATAGAATTTTTACGAGTTTAATTTTTGAGATCTGGAGGGTTTAAAAAGAATAGGTGTCGATGCAATGAGCCTCTTTAGCGTAGAACTACTCAACAGGATAGGCAGGTTTATGATCTTCTCGGTGGTGATAGAATTTTACGAGTTTAATTTTGAGATCTGGAGTGGGCTTTAAAAAGAATAGGTGTCGATGCAATGAGCCTCTTTGATGGTAGAACCACTCAACAGGATAGGTGCAGGTTTATGATCTTCTCGGTGGTGATAGAATTTTACGAGTTTAATTTTGAGATCTGGAGTGGGCTTTAAAAAGAATGGGTGTCGATTCAATGAGCCTCTTTGATGGTAGAACTACTCAACAGGACAGGTGCAGATTTACGATCTTCTCGGTGGTGATAGAATTTTACGAGTTTAATTTTGAGATCTGGAGTGGGCTTTAAAAAGAATAGGTGTCGATGCAATGAGCCTCTTTGATGGTAGAACTACTCAACAGGATAGGTGCAGGTTTATGATCTTCTCGGTGGTGATAGAATTTTACGAGTTTAATTTTGAGATCTGGAGTGGGCTTTAAAAAGAATAGGTGTCGATGCAATGAGCCTCTTTGATGGTAGAACTACTCAACAGGATAGGTGCAGATTTACGATCTTCTCGGAGGTGATAGAATTTTACGAATTTAATTTTGAGATCTGGAGTGGGCTTTAAAAAGAATAGGTGTCGATGCAATGAGCCTCTTTGATGGTAGAACTACTCAACAGGATAGGTGCAGGTTTATGATCTTCTCAGTGGTGATAGAATTTCTACGAGTTTAATTTTGAGATCTGGAGTGGGCTTTAAAAGAATAGGTGGAAGTCGATGCAATGAGCCTCTTTGATGGTAGAACTACTCAACAGGATAGGTGCAGGTTTATGATCTTCTCAGTGGTGATAGAATTTGGCGAGTTTAATTTTTGAGATTCGGAGTGGGCTTTAAAATGAATAGGTGTCGACAATGAGCTCCTTGATGGTAGAACCACCTGTATTTTGTGATAGGTGCAGGTTTATGATCTTCTCAGTGGTGATAGAATTTTACGAGTTTAATTTTGAGATCTGGAGGGTTTTAAAAAGAATAGGTGTCGATGCAATGAGCTCCTTTGATGGTAGAACCACCTACCAGGATAGGTATTTACAGATTCTCGGTGGTGATAGAATTTTACGTGTTTAATTTTGAGATCTGGAGTGGCCGCAAAAAGAATAGGTGTCGATGCAATGAGCCTCTTGATGGTAGAACTGCTCAACAGTTGGTGCAGATTTATGATCTTCTCAGTGGTGATAGAATTTTACGAGTTTAATTTTGAGATCTGGAGTGGGCTTTAAAAAGAATAGGTGTCGATGCAATGAGCCCTTTTGATGGTAGAACTACTCAACAGGATAGGTGCAGATTTACGATTTTCTCGTGGTGATAGAATTTTACGAATTTAATTTTGAGATCTGGAGTGGGCCGAAAGAATAGGTGTCGATGCAATGAGCCTCTTTGATGTGAACCACTAACAGGATAGGGCAGGTTTATGATCTTCTCAGTGGTGATAGAATTTTACGAGGCTGACTTTGAGATCTGGAGTGGGCTTTAAAAAGAATAGGCATTGATGCAATGAGCCTCTTTGATGGTAGAACCACTCAACAGGATACGTGCAGGTTTATGATCTTCTCAGTGGTGATAGAATTTTAATAGAGTTTAATTTTGAGATCTGGAGTGGGCTTTAAAAAAAGAATAGGTGTCGATGCAATGAGCCTCTTGATGGTAGAACTGCTCAACAGGATAGGTGCAGATTTAGACTTCTAGTGGTGATAGAATTTTAGCGAGTTTAATTTTGAGATCTGGAGTGGGCTTTAAAAAGAATAGGTGTCGATGCAATGAGCCTTCTCTTGATGGTAGAACCACTCAACAGGATAGGTGCAGATTTACGATTTTCTCGGTGGTGATAGAATTTTACGAATTAAATTTTGAGATCTGGAGTGGGCTTTAAAAGAATAGGTGTCGATGCAATGAGCCTCTTTGATGGCATAGAACTATCTAACAGGTAGTAGTGCAGGTTTATGATCTTCTCAGTGGTGATAGAATTTTTACGAGTTTAATTTGAGATCTGAGTGGCTTTGTTATAGGTGTCGATGCAATGAGCCTCTTGATGGTAGAACCACTCAACAGGATACGTGCAGGTTTATGATCTTCTCAGTGGTGATAGAATTTTACAGCTTAATTTGAGATCTGGAGTGGGCTTTAAAAAGAATAGGTGTCGATGCAATGAGCCTCTTTGATGGTAGAACTGCTCAACAGGATAGTGACGGCGATCTCTCAGTGGTGATAGAATTTTACGAGTTTAATTTGAGATCTGGAGTGGGCTTGAAAAGAATAGCGTCGATGCAATGAGCCTCTTTGATGGTAGAACTACTCAACAGGATAGGTGCAGGTTTATGATCTTCTTGTGGTGATAGAATTTTACGAGTTTAATTTTGAGATCTGGGATGGGCTTTAAAAAGAATAGGTGTCGATGCAATGAGCCTTTATAGAACTACTCAACAGGATAGGTGCAGGTTTATGATCTTTCAGTGTGATAGAGACTTTACGAGTTTCATTTTGAGATCTGGAGTGGGTTTTAAAAAGAATAGGTGTCGATGCAATGAGCCTCTTTGATGGTAGAACCACTCAACAGGATAGGTGCAGGTTTATGATCTTCTCAGTGGTGATAGAATTTTACGAGTTTGACTTTGAGATCTGGAGTGGGCTTTAAAAGAATAGGTATTGATGAATAGCCTCTTTGATGGTAGAACCACCAACAGGATAGGTGTGCAGGTTTATGATCTTCTCAGTGGTGATAGAATTTGATGAGTTTAATTTTGAGATCTGGAGTGGGCTTTAAAAGAATAGTGTCGATGCAATGAGCCTCTTTGATGGTAGAACCACTCAACAGGATAGGTGCAGATTTATGATCTTCTCGGTGGTGATAGA
Source organism: Ascarosepion bandense (assembly GCA_037127315.1). Lineage (NCBI taxonomy): Eukaryota > Metazoa > Mollusca > Cephalopoda > Sepiida > Sepiidae > Ascarosepion > Ascarosepion bandense. Next base: position 4,580,607 of record JBBBDQ010000750.1, on the reverse strand, counting down.
ATTTTACGAGTTTAATTTTGAGATCTGGAGTGGGCTTTAAAAAGAATAGGTGTCGATGCAATGAGCCTCTTTGATGGTAGAACTACTCAACAGGATAGGTGCAGGTTTATGATCTTCTCAGTGGTGATAGAATTTTACGAGTTTAATTTTGAGATCTGGAGTGGGCTTTAAAAAGAATAGGTGTCGATGCAATGAGCCTCTTTGATGGTAGAACCACTCAACAGGATAGGTGCATGTTTATGATCTTCTCGGTGGTGATAGAATTTTACGAGTTTAATTTTGAGATCTGGAGTGGGCTTTAAAAAGAATAGGTGTCGATGCAATGAGCCTCTTTGATGGTAGAACTACTCAACAGGATAGGTGCAGATTTACGATCTTCTCAGTGGTGATAGAATTTTACGAGTTTAATTTTGAGATCTGGAGTGGGCTTTAAAAAGAATAGGTGTCGATGCAATGAGCCTCTTTGATGGTAGAACCACTCAACAGGATAGGTGCAGGTATATGATCTTCTCGGTGGTGATAGAATTTTACGAGTTTAATTTTGAGGTCTGGAGTGGGCTTTAAAAAGAATAGGTGTCGATGCAATGAGCCTCTTTGATGGTAGAACTACTCAACAGGATAGGTGCAGGTTTATGATCTTCTCAGTGGTGATAGAATTTTACGAAATTAATTTTGAGATCTGGTGTGGGCTTTAAAAAGAATAGGTGTCGATGCAATGAGCCTCTTTGATGGTAGAACCACTCAACAGGATAGGTGCAGGTTTATGATCTTCTCGGTGGTGATAGAATTTTACGAGTTTAATTTTTAGATCTGGAGTGGGCTTTAAAAAGAATAGGTGTCGATGCAATGAGCCTCTTTGATGGTAGAACTACTCAACAGGATAGGTGCAGGTTTATGATCTTCTCAGTGGTGATAGAATTTTACGAGTTTAATTTTGAGATCTGGAGTGGGCTTTAAAAAGAATAGGTGTCGATGCAATGAGCCTCTTTGATGGTAGAACCACTCAACAGGATAGGTGCAGGTTTATGATCTTCTCGGTGGTGATAGAATTTTAAGAGTTTAATTTTGAGATCTGGAGTGGGCTTTAAAAAGAATAGGTGTCGATGCAATGAGCCTCTTTGATGGTAGAACTACTCAACAGGATAGGTGCAGGTTTATGATCTTCTCAGTGGTGATAGAATTTTACGAGTTTCATTTTGAGATCTGGAGTGGGCTTTAAAAAGAATAGGTGTCGATGCAATGAGCATCTTTGATGGTAGAACCACTCAACAGGATAGGTGCAGGTTTATGATCTTCTCGGTGGTGATAGAATTTTACGAGTTTAATTTTGAGATCTGGAGTGGGCTTTAAAAAGAATAGGTGTCGATGCAATGAGCCTCTTTGATGGTAGAACTACTCAACAGGATAGGTGCAGGTTTATGATCTTCTCAGTGGTGATAGTATTTTACGAGTTTAATTTTGAGATTCGAGTGGCTTAAAAAGAATAGGTGTCGATGCAATGAGCCTCTTTGATGGTAGAACCACTCAACAGGATAGGTGCAGGCTTTATGATCTTCTTATACACATTTACGAGTCGACTTCTAGATTCAGATGGGTTTCTAAAAAGGATTAGTGTTCGATGCATGATTTGACAGAATCACAACAGGATAGGTGCAGGTTTATGATCTTCAGTGGTGATAGAATTTTACGAGTTTAATTTTGAGATCTGGAGTGGCTTTAAAAAGAAGAGGTGTCGATGGCCGAGCCTCTTTGATGGTAGAACTACTTCACAGGATAGGTGCAGGTTTATGATCTTCTCAGTGGTGATAGAATTTTACGAGTTTCATTTTGGAGATCTGGAGTGGGTTTTAAAAAGAATAGGTGTCGATGCAATGAGCTTCTTTGATGGTAGAACCACCCAACAGGACAGGTGCAGGTTTACACTTTCAGTGGTGATAGAATTTTACGAGTTTAATTTTGAGATCTGGAGTGGGCTTCAAAAAGAATATTAGGTGTCGATGCACCAGCTCTTTTGATGGTAGAACCACTCAACAGGATAGGTGCAGGTTTACATCTTCTCAGTGGTGATAGAATTTTACGAGTTTAATTTTGAGTTCTGGAGGCATTTTTAAAAATAGGTGTCGATGCAATGAGCCATGTGGTAGAACCACCAACAGTGATAGGTGAAGCAAGATCTTCTCGGTGGTGATAGAATTTTACGAGTTTAATTTTGAGATCTGGAGTGGGCTTTAAAAGAAATAGGTGTCGATGTAATGAGCCCCTTGATGGTAGAACCACCCAACAGGATAGGTGCAGGTTTATGATCTTCTCAGTGGTGATAGAATTTTACGAGTTTAATTTTGAGATCTGAGTGGGCTTAAAAAGAATAGGTGTCGATGCAATGAGCCTCTTTGATGGTAGAACCACTCAACAGGATAGGCAGGTTTATGATCTTCTCGGTGGTGATAGAATTTGCTTTATTTAATTTGAGATCTGGAGTGGGTTTAAAAGAATAGGTGTCGATGCAATGAGCCTTTGAGAACCACTCAACAGGATAGGTGCAGGTTTATGATCTTCTCAGTGGTGATAGAATTTTTACAGTTTAATTTTGATCTGGAGGCTTCAAAGAATAGGTGTCGATGCATGAGCTCTTTACGGTGAGAACCATACCCGAACAGGTTGTGCAGGTTTATGATCTTCTCGGTGGTGATAGAATTTTACGAGTTTAATTTTGAGATCTGGAGGGGTTTTTAAAAGAATAGTGCCTACGCAATGAGCCTCTTTTTGATGGTAGAATCATCCAACAGGATAAATAGGTGCAGGTTTATGATCTTCTTGGTGGTGATAGAATTCACGAGCTAACTTTGAGACCTTGGAGTGGGTATTAAAAGAATAGGTGTCGATGCAATGAGCCTCTTTGATGGCAGGGTTCATCAACAGGATAGGCAGGCTTATGATCTTCTCAGTGGTGATAGAATTTTTACGAGTTTAATTTTGATAATTCGAGTGGGCTTTAAAAGAATAGTGTCGATGCAATGAGCTTTCTTTGATGTAGAACCACTCAACAGGATAGGCAGGTTTATGATCTTCTCGGTGGTGATAGAATTTTTTACGAGTTTAATTTTGAGATCTGGAGTGGGGCTGAAAGAATAGTGTCGATGCACGAGCTTCCTTGATGGTAGAACCACCAACAGGATAGGTGCAGGTTTATGATCTTTCTCAGTGGTGACAATTTTACCAGTTTAATTTTGAGATCTGGAGTGGGCTTTAAAAAGAATAGGTGTCGATGCACGAGCTTTGATGGTAGAACCACTCAACAGGATAGGGTGCAGGTTTACATCTTCCTGGTGATAGAATTTTACGAGTTTAATTTGAGATCTTGAGTGGGCTTTAAAAGAATAGGCGTGTCGATGCAATGAGCTCTCGATGGTAGAACCACTCAACAGGATAGGTGCAGGTTTATGATCTTCGGTGGTGATAGAATCTACGAGTTTAATTTTGAGATCTGGAGTGGGCTTTGTGAAAGAATAGGTGTCACGCAATGAGCCTCTTTGATGGTAGAACCACTCTAACAGGATAGGTGTACAAAGGTCAAGATCTTCTCGGTGGTGATAACTTCATGAGTTTAATTTTGAGATCTGGAGTGGCTTTAAAAAGCAATAGTGTCGATGAACAGCCTCTTTGATGGTAGAACCACTCAACAGGATAGTGCAGGTTTATGATCTCTTTGGTGGTGATAGAATTTTACGAGTTTAATTTTGAGATCTGGAGTGGGCTTTAAAAAGAATAGGTGTCGATGCAATGAGCCTCTTTGATGGAACCATTCAACAGGATAGGTGCAGGTTTATGATCTTCTCAGTGGTGATAGAATTTTATGAGTTTAATTTTATACTGAGTGGGCTTTAAAAAGAAATAGGTGTCGATGCAATGAGCCTCTTGATGGTAGAACCACTCAACAGATAGGTGCAGGTTTATGATCTTCCTCGTGGTGATAGAATTTTTTACGAGTTTAATTTTGAGATTCGGAGTGGGCTTGAAAAAGAATAGGTGTCGATGCAATGAGCCTCTTGATGGTAGAACCACCCAACAGGATAGGCAGGTTTATGATCTTCCAGTGGTGATACAATTTTACCAGTTTAATTTTTGGAGATCTTGGAGTGGGCTTTAAAAAGAATAGTGTCGATGCAACGAGCCTCTTTGATGGTAGAACCACTCAACAGGATAAAAGTATGCTTCATGATCTTCTCGTTAAGAGAAATTCTCACGAGTTTAATTTTTGGAGATTCAGAGTGGGCTTTAAAAGAATAGGTGTCGATGCAATGAGCCTCTTTGATGGTAACCACTCAACAGGACAGTGCAGGTTTACATCCTCTCGGTGGTGATAGAATTTTGATGAGTTTAATTTACAGGATCTGGAGTGGGCTTTTAAAAGAACAGTTTGAGATGCAACAGAGCCCCTATTGTAGAACCACCTGTCATGGTTAGGTGCAGGTTTGCGATCTTCCTGTGGTGAATTTGGCTGAGTTTAATTTGAGATCTCTGAGTGGGCTTTAAAAGAATAGTGCTTTCAGATGCATGAGCCTCTTTGATGAACCACTCAACAGGATAGGCAGTGTCATGACTTTGTGGTGAGCAGGAATTTACGAGTTTAATTAGATTCGGAGTGGCTTTTAAAGAACAGAAAAGGATGCACTGTTTCTTTGATGGCAGAACTACCCATTATATAGGACAGGCATGCAGGATTCTCTTGGTGGTGATAGAATTTTTGTTGAGTTTAATTTTGAGATCTGGAGTGCTTAAAAAGAATAGGTGTTTGATAATGAGTTTCTTTGATGGTAGAACTACCCACAGACAGGTGCAGAAGCAGATCTTCAGTGGTGACAGGAATTTTAAGCGAGTTTACTTGAGATCTGGAGCGTTTAAAAAGAATAGGTGTCGATGCAATGAGCTCGAGGCAGAACTGCTCAACAGGATAGGCAGGTTTATGATCTTCTCGGTGATAGAATTTTACGAGTTTAAGTTTGAGATCTGAGCAAAATAAAAGAATAGGTGTCGATGCAATGAGCCTCTTTGATAGAACCATCAACAGGATAGGTGCAGGTTTATGATCTCTCGCGGTGATAGAATTTTACGAGTTTAATTCCTGAGATCTGAGTGGTCAAAAGAATAGGTGTCGATGCAATGAGCCCCCTTGATGGTTGAACCACTCAACAGCTAGGTGCAGGTTTATGATCTTGGTGGTGATAGAATTTTGGCGAGTTTAATTTTGAGATCTTGAGCGGGCTTTTAAAAGAATAGTGTCGATGAACATTTTCGATGGCAGAACTACTCAACAGGATAGGCAGGTTTATGATCTTCTCGGTGGTGATAGAATTCCGCGAGTTTAATTAGATCTGGAGGGCGAAAGAATAGTGCCGACAATGAGCCTCTTGATGGTATCCCATCGTTGTATAGGTGCAGTTTATGACTTCGAGGCAGGAATTTACGAGTTTAATTTTGATATCTGGAGGGCTGAAATAGTGTCGATGCAATGAGCCTCTTTGATGGTAGAACCACCAACAGGATAGGCAGGTTTACGATCTTCTCGGTGGTGATAGAATTTTACGAGTTTTAATTATGATCTGGAGTGGCCGAAAAGAATAGTGTCGATGCAATAGAGTCTTCTTGATGGTAGAACCACCAACAGGATAGTGAATATGATCTTCTCAGAAAAGTAGATACAATTTTTATCAGTTTAATTTTGAGATCTGGAGGCTTTAAAAGAATAGGTGTCGATGCAATGAGCCTCTTTGATGGTAGAACCACTCAACAGGATAGGCGCAGGTTTATGATCTTCTCGTTGGTAGAATTTTACGAGTTTAATTTTGAGATCTGGAGTGGGCTTTAAAAAGAATAGGTGTCGATGCAATGAGCCTCTTTGATGGTAGAACCACTCAACAGGATAGTGCAGGTTTATGATCTTCTCGGTGGTGAGTAGAATTTTGAAGTGAGTTTACCCTGAGATTCGAGTGGGCTTTAAAAGAATAAAGTCGATGCACGAGCCCCTTGATGGTAGAACCACTCAACAGATAGGTGCAGGTTTATGATCTTCTCGGTGGTGACAGAATTTACGAGTTTATTCTTGAGATTCCATAGCTTTAAAAAGAATAGGTGTCGATGCACGAGCCCTTTGATGGTAGAACCACCAACAGGATAGTAGCTTATGATCTTCTCGGTCGTGATAGAATTTTACGAGTTTAATTTTGAGATCTGGAGTGGGCTTTAAAAGGAATCGGTGTCGATGCAATGAGCCTCTTTGATGGTAGAACTACTCAACAGGATAGGTGCAGGTTTATGATCTTCTCGGTGGTGATAGAATTTTACGAGTTTAATTTTGAGATCTGGAGTGGGCTTTAAAAAGAATAGGTGTCGATGCAATGAGCCTCTTTGATGGTAGAACCACTCAACAGGATAGGTGCAGGTTTATGATCTTCTCAGTGGTGATAGAATTTTACGAGTTTAATTTTGAGATCTGGAGTGGGCTTTAAAACGAATAGGTGTCGATGCAATGAGCCTCTTTGATGGTAGAACCACTCAACAGGATAGGTGCAGGTTTATGATCTTCTCGGTGGTGATAGAATTTTACGAGTTTAAGTTTGAGATCTGGAGTGGGCTTTAAAAAGAATAGGTGTCGATGCAATGAGCCTCTTTGATGGTAGAACCACTCAACAGGATAGGTGCAGGTTTATGATCTTCTCAGTGGTGATAGAATTTTACGAGTTTAATTTTGAGATCTGGAGTGGGCTTTAAAAAGAATAGGTGTCGATGCAATGAGCCTCTTTGATGGTAGAACTACTCAACAGGATAGGTGCAGGTTTATGATCTTCTCGGTGGTGATAGAATTTTACGAGTTTAATTTTGAGATCTGGAGTGGGCTTTAAAAAGAATAGGTGTCGATGCAATGAGCCTCTTTGATGGTAGAAACACTCAGCAGGATAGGTGCAGGTTTATGATCTTCTCGGTGGTGATAGAATTTTACGAGTTTAATTTTGAGATCTGGAGTGGGCTTTAAAAAGAATAGGTGTCGATGCAATGAGCCTCTTTGATGGTAGAACTACTCAACAGGCTAGGTGCAGGTTTATGATCTTCTCGGTGGTGATAGAATTTTACGAGTTTAATTTTGAGATCTGGAGTGGGCTTTAAAAAGAATAGGTGTCGATGCAATGAGCCTCTTTGATGGTAGAACCACTCAACAGGATAGGTGCAGGTTTATGATCTTCTCGGTGGTGATAGAATTTTACGAGTTAATTTTGAGATCTGGAGTGGGCTTTAAAAAGAATAGGTGTCGATGCAATGAGCCTCTTTGATGGTAGAACTACTCAACAGGATAGGTGCAGATTTATGATCTTCTCAGTGGTGATAGAATTTTACGAGTTTAATTTTGAGATCTGGAGTGGGCTTTAAAAAGAATAGGTGTCGATGCAATGAGCCTCTTTGATGGTAGAACCACTCAACAGGATAGGTGCAGGTTTATGATCTTCTCGGTGGTGATAGAATTTTACGAGTTTAATTTTGAGATCTGGAGTGGGCTTTAAAAAAATAGATGTCGATGCAATGAGCCTCTTTGATGGTAGAACTACTCAACAGGATAGGTGCAGGTTTATGATCTTCTCAGTGGTGATAGAATTTTACGAGTTTAATTTTGAGATCTGGAGTGGGCTTTAAAAAGAATAGGTGTCGATGCAATGAGCCTCTTTGATGGTAGAACTACTCAACAGGATAGGTGCAGGTTTATGATCTTCTCGGTGGTGATAGAATTTTACGAGTTTAATTTTGAGATCTGGAGTTGGCTTTAAAAAGAATAGGTGTCGATGCAATGAGCCTCTTTGATGGTAGAACTACTCAACAGGATAGGTGCAGATTTATGATCTTCTCAGTGGTGATAGAATTTTACGAGTTTAATTTTGAGATCTGGAGTGGGCTTTAAAAAGAATAGGTGTCGATGCAATGAGCCTCTTTGATGGTAGAACTACTCAACAGGATAGGTGCAGGTTTATGATCTTCTCGGTGGTGATAGAATTTTACGAGTTTAATTTTGAGATCTGGAGTGGGCTTTAAAAAGAATAGGTGTCGATGCAATGAGCCTCTTTGATGGTAGAACCACTCAACAGGATAGGTGCAGGTTTATGATCTTCTCGGTGGTGATAGAATTTTACGAGTTTAATTTTGAGATCTGGAGTGGGCTTTAAAAAGAATGGGTGTCGATGCATTGAGCCTCTTTGATGGTAGAACTACTCAACAGGATAGGTGCAGATTTACGATCTTCTCGGTGGTGATAGAATTTTACGAATTTAATTTTGAGATCTGGAGTGGGCTTTAAAAAGAAGAGGTGTCGATGCAATGAGCCTCTTTGATGGTAGAACTACTCAACAGGATAGGTGCATGTTTATGATCTTCTCAGTGGTGATAGAATTTTTACGAGTTTAATTTTGAGATCTGGAGTGGGCTTTAAAAAGAATAGGTGTCGATGCAATGAGCCTCTTTGATGGTAGAACTACTCAACAGGATAGGTGCAGGTTTATGATCTTCTCAGTGGTGATAGAATTTTACGAGTTTAATTTTGAGATCTGGAGTGGGCTTTAAAAAGAATAGGTGTCGATGCAATGAGCCTCTTTGATGGTAGAACCACTCAACAGGATAGGTGCAGGTTTATGATCTTCTCAGTGGTGATAGAATTTTACGAGTTTAATTTTGAGATCTGGAGTGGGCTTTAAAAAGAATAGGTGTCGATGCAATGAGCCTCTTTGATGGTAGAACCACTCAACAGGATAGGTGCAGGTTTATGATCTTCTCAGTGGTGATAGAATTTTACGTGTTTAATTTTGAGATCTGGAGTGGGCTTTAAAAAGAATAGGTGTCGATGCAATGAGCCTCTTTGATGGTAGAACTGCTCAACAGGATAGGTGCAGATTTATGATCTTCTCAGTGGTGATAGAATTTTACGAGTTTAATTTTGAGATCTGGAGTGGGCTTTAAAAAGAATAGGTGTCGATGCAATGAGCCTCTTTGATGGTAGAACTACTCAACAGGATAGGTGCAGATTTACGATTTTCTCGGTGGTGATAGAATTTTACGAATTTAATTTTGAGATCTGGAGTGGGCTTTAAAAAGAATAGGTGTCGATGCAATGAGCCTCTTTGATGGTAGAACTACTCAACAGGATAGGTGCAGGTTTATGATCTTCTCAGTGGTGATAGATTTTTACGAGTTTAATTTTGAGATCTGGAGTGGGCTTTAAAAAGAATAGGTGTCGATGCAATGAGCCTCTTTGATGGTAGAACCACTCAACAGGGTAGGTGCAGGTTTATGATCTTCTCAGTGGTGATAGAATTTTACGAGTTTAATTTTGAGATCTGGAGTGGGCTTTAAAAAGAATAGGTGTCGATGCAATGAGCCTCTTTGATGGTAGAACTACTCAACAGGATAGGTGCAGGTTTATGATCTTCTCAGTGGTGATAGAATTTTACGTGTATAATTTTGAGATCTGGAGTGGGCTTTAAAAAGAATAGGTGTCGATGCAATGAGCCTCTTTGATGGTAGAACTACTCAACAGGATAGGTGCAGATTTACGATTTTCTCGGTGGTGATAGAATTTTACGAATTTAATTTTGAGATCTGGAGTGGGCTTTAAAAAGAATAGGTGTCGATGCAATGAGCCTCTTTGATGGTAGAACTACTCAACAGGATAGGTGCAGGTTTATGATCTTCTCAGTGGTGATAGATTTTTACGAGTTTAATTTTGAGATCTGGAGTGGGCTTTAAAAAGAATAGGTGTCGATGCAATGAGCCTCTTTGATGGTAGAACCACTCAACAGGGTAGGTGCAGGTTTATGATCTTCTCAGTGGTGATAGAATTTTACGAGTTTAATTTTGAGATCTGGAGTGGGCTTTAAAAAGAATAGGTGTCGATGCAATGAGCCTCTTTGATGGTAGAACTACTCAACAGGATAGGTGCAGGTTTATGATCTTCTCAGTGGTGATAGAATTTTACGAGTATAATTTTGAGATCTGGAGTGGGCTTTAAAAAGAATAGGTGTCGATGCAATGAGCCTCTTTGATGGTAGAACTACTCAACAGGATAGGTGCAGATTTACGATCTTCTCGGTGGTGATAGAATTTTACGAGTTTAATTTTGAGATCTGGAGTGGACTTTAAAAAGAATAGGTGTCGATGCAATGAGCCTCTTTGATGGTAGAACTACTCCATGGGATAGGTGCAGATTTACGATCTTCTCGATGAGCTGATAAAAATTTACGAGTTTAATTTTGAGATCTGGAGTAGAGCTTTAAAAAGAATAGGTGTCGATGCAATGAGCCTCTTTGATGGTAGAACCACTCAACAGGATAAGTGCAGGTTTGCACGATCTTCTCAGTGGTGATAGAATTTTTGAGTTTAATTTTGGAATCTGGAGGTAGGCTAAAAAAGAATGCGGTGTCGATGCAATGAGCCTCTTTGATGGTGAGAACCACTCAACAGGATAGGTGCAGGTTTATGATCTTCTCAAATTAGTGATAGAATTTGCGTGTTTAATTTTGAGATCTGGAGTGGGCTTTAAAAAGAATAGGTGTCGATGCAATATGACCTCTTTGATGGTAGAACTGCTCAACAGGATAGGTGCAGATTTATGATCTTCTCAGTGGTGATAGAATTTTACGAGTTTAATTTTGAGATCTGGAGTGGGCTTTAAAAGAATAGGTGTCGATGCAATGAGCCTCTTTGATGGTAGAACTACTCAACAGGATAGGTGCAGATTTACGATTTTCTCGGTGGTGATAGAATTTTACGAATTTAATTTTGAGATCTGGAGTGGGCTTTAAAAAGAATAGGTGTCGATGCAATGAGCCTCTTTGATGGTAGAACTACTCAACAGGATAGGTGCAGATTTACGATCTTCTCGGTGGTGATAAAATTTTACGAGTTTAATTTTTGAATCTGGAGTGGGCCCAAAAAGACAGGTGTCGTTATTTGACCTCTTTGATGGTAGAACCACTCAACAGGATAGGGTGCAGGTTTATGATCTTCTCAGTGGTGATAGAATTTTACGAGTTTAATTTTGAGATCTGGAGTGGGCTTTAAAAAGAATAGGTGTCGATGCAATGAGCCTCTTTGATGGTAGAACCACTCAACGGGATCAGGTGCAGGTTTATAGTCTTCTCAGTGGTAGTAGAATTTTACGTGTTTAATTTTGAGATCTGGAGTGGGCTTTAAAAAGAATAGGTGTCGATGCAATGAGCCTCTTTGATGGTGGGAATGCTCAACAGGATAGGTGCAGATTTGCATGATCTTCTCGGTGGTGATAGAATTTTACGAGTTTAATTTTGAGATCTGGAGTGGGCTTTAAAAAGAATAGGTGTCGATGCAATGAGCCTCTTTGATGGTAGAACTACTCAACAGGATAGGTGCAATTTTGTGATTTTCTCGGTGGTGATAGAATTTTGAATTTAATTTGAGATCTGGAGTGGGCTTTAAAAAGAATAGGTGTCATTCGTGAGCCTCTTTGATGGTAAAGACTACTCAACAGGATAGGTGCGAGTTTATGATCTTCTCAGTGGTGATAGATTTTTACGAGTTTAATTTTGAGATCTGGAGTGGGCTTTAAAAAGAATAGGTGTCGATGCAATGAGCCTCTTTGATGGTAGAACCACTCAACAGGGTAGGTGCAGGTTTATGATCTTCTCAGTGGTGATAGAATTTTACGAGAGTTTAATTTTGAGATCTGGGTGGGCTTTAAAAAGAATAGGTGTCGATGCAATAGGCCTCACTTTGATGGTAGAACTACTCAACGGGATAGGTGCAGGTTTATGATCTTCTCGGTGGTGGTAGAATTTTGCGAGTATAATTTTGAGATCTGGAGTGGGCTTTAAAAGAATAGGTGTCGATGCAATGAGCCTCTTTGATGGTAGAACTACTCAACAGGGATGGGGTGCAGATTTACGATTTTCTCGGTGGTGATAAATTTTTACGAATTTAATTTTGAGATCTGGAGTGGGCTTTAAAAAGAATAGGTGTCGATGCAATGAGCCTCTTTGATGGTAGAACTACTCAACAGGATAGGTGCAGGTTTATGATCTTCTCAGTGGTGATAGATTTTTACGAGTTTAATTTTGAGATCTGGAGTGGGCTTTAAAAAGAATGATTATTGATGCAACCGTGACCTCTTTGATGGTAGAACCACTCAACGGGGTAAGTGCAGGTTTATGATCTTCTCGGTGGTGATAGAAGATTTTACGAGTTTAATTTTGAGATCTGGAGTGGGCTTTTAAAAGAATAGGTGTCGATGCAATGAGCCTCTTTGATGGTAGAACTACTCAACAGGATAGGTGCGTTTATGATCTTCTCGGTGGTGATAGAATTTGCAGTATAATTTTGAGATCTGGAGTGGGCTTTCAAAGAATAGGTGTCGATGCAATGAGCCTCTTTGATGGTAGAACTACTCAACAGGATAGGTGCAGATTTACGATCTTCTCGGTGGTGATAGAATTTTACGAGTTTAATTTTGAGATCTGGAGTGGACTTTAAAAAGAATAGGTGTCGATGCAATGAGCCTCTTTGATGGTAGAACTACTCAACAGGATAGGTGCAGATTTACGATCTTCTCGGTGGTGATAAAATTTTACGAGTTTAATTTTGAGATCTGGAGTGGGCTTTAAAAAGAATAGGTGTCGATGCAATGAGCCTCTTTGATGGTAGAACTACTCAACAGGATAGGTGCAGATTTACGATCTTCTCGGTGGTGATAGAATTTTACGAGTTTAATTTTGAGATCTGGAGTGGGCTTTAAAAAGAATAGGTGTCGATGCAATGAGCCTCTTTGATGGTAGAACTGCTCAACAGGATAGGTGCAGATTTACGATCTTCTCGGTGGTGATAGAATTTTACGAGTTAATTTTGAGATCTGGAGTGGTCTTTAAAAAGAATAGGTGTCGATGCAATGAGCCTCTTTGATGGTAGAACTAATCAACAGGATAGGTGCAGATTTACGATCTTCTCGGTGGTGATAGAATTTTACGAGTTTAATTTTGAGATCTGGAGTGGGCTTTAAAAAGAATAGGTGTCGATGCAATGAGCCTCTTTGAGGGTAGAACTACTCAACAGGATAGGTGCAGGTTTATGATCTTCTCAGTGGTGATAGAATTTTACGAGTTTAATTTTGAGATCTGGAGTGGGCTTTAAAAAGAATAGGTGTCGATGCAATGAGCCTCTTTGATGGTAGAACTACTCAACAGGATAGGTGCAGATTTACGATCTTCTCGGTGGTGATAGAATTTTACGAGTTTAATTTTGAGATCTGGAGTGGGCTTTAAAAAGAATAGGTGTCGATGCAATGAGCCTCTTTGATGGTAGAACTACTCAACAGGATAGGTGCAGATTTACGATCTTCTCGGTGGTGATAGAATTTTACGAGTTTAATTTTGAGATCTGGAGTGGGCTTTAAAAAGAATAGGTGTCGATGCAATGAGCCTCTTTGATGGTAGAACTACTCAACAGGATAGGTGCAGGTTTATGATCTTCTCAGTGGTGATAGAATTTTACGAGTTTAATTTTGAGATCTGGAGTGGGCTTTAAAAAGAATAGGTGTCGATGCAATGAGCCTCTTTGATGGTAGAACTACTCAACAGGATAGGTGCAGGTTTATGATCTTCTCAGTGGTGATAGAATTTTACGAGTTTAATTTTGAGATCTGGAGTGGGCTTTAAAAAGAATAGGTGTCGATGCAATGAGCCTCTTTGATGGTAGAACTACTCAACAGGATAGGTGCAGGTTTATGATCTTCTCAGTGGTGATAGAATTTTACGAGTTTAATTTTGAGATCTGGAGTGGGCTTTAAAAAGAATAGGTGTCGATGCAATGAGCCTCTTTGATGGTAGAACTACTCAACAGGATAGGTGCAGATTTACGATCTTCTCGGTGGTGATAGAATTTTACGAGTTTAATTTTGAGATCTGGAGTGGGCTTTAAAAGAATAGGTGTCGATGCAATGAGCCTCTTTGATGGTAGAACTGCTCAACAGGATAGGTGCAGGTTTATGATCTTCTCAGTGGTGATAGAATTTTACGAGTTTAATTTTGAGATCTGGAGTGGGGTTTAAAAAGAATAGGTGTCGATGCAATGAGCCTCTTTGATGGTAGAACTACTCAACAGGATAGGTGCAGGTTTATGATCTTCTCAGTGGTGATAGAATTTTACGAGTTTAATTTTGAGATCTGGAGTGGGCTTTAAAAAGAATATGTGTCGATGCAATGAGCCTCTTTGATGGTAGAACTACTCAACAGGATAGGTGCAGGTTTATGATCTTCTCAGTGGTGATAGAATTTTACGAGTTTAATTTTGAGATCTGGAGTGGGCTTTAAAAAGAATAGGTGTCGATGCAATGAGCCTCTTTGATGGTAGAACTACTCAACAGGATAGGTGCAGATTTACGATCTTCTCGGTGGTGATAGAATTTTACGAGTTTAATTTTGAGATCTGGAGTGGGCTTTAAAAAGAATAGGTGTCGATGCAATGAGCCTCTTTGATGGTAGAACCACTCAACAGGATAGGTGCAGGTTTATGATCTTCTCAGTGGTGATAGTATTTTACGAGTTTAATTTTGAGATCTGGAGTGGGGTTTAAAAAGAATAGGTGTCGATGCAATGAGCCTCTTTGATGGTAGAACTACTCAACAGGATAGGTGCAGGTTTATGATCTTCTCAGTGGTGATAGAATTTTACGAGTTTAATTTTGAGGTCTGGAGTGGGCTTTAAAAAGAATAGGTGTCGATGCAATGAGCCTCTTTGATGGTAGAACTACTCAACAGGATAGGTGCAGGTTTATGATCTTCTCAGTGGTGATAGAATTTTACGAGTTTAATTTTGAGGTCTGGAGTGGGCTTTAAAAAGAATAGGTGTCGATGCAATGAGCCTCTTTGATGGTAGAACTACTCAACAGGATAGGTGCAGGTTTATGATCTTCTCAGTGGTGATAGAATTTTACGAGTTTAATTTTGAGATCTGGAGTGGGCTTTAAAAAGAATAGGTGTCGATGCAATGAGCCTCTTTGATGGTAGAACTACTCAACAGGATAGGTGCAGATTTACGATCTTCTCGGTGGTGATAGAATTTTACGAGTTTAATTTTGAGATCTGGAGTGGGCTTTAAAAAGAATAGGTGTCGATGCAATGAGCCTCTTTGATGGTAGAACTACTCAACAGGATAGGTGCAGGTTTATGATCTTCTCAGTGGTGATAGAATTTTACGAGTTTAATTTTGAGATCTGGAGTGGGGTTTAAAAAGAATAGGTGTCGATGCAATGAGCCTCTTTGATGGTAGAACTACTCAACAGGATAGGTGCAGGTTTATGATCTTCTCAGTGGTGATAGAATTTTACGAGTTTAATTTTGAGGTCTGGAGTGGGCTTTAAAAAGAATAGGTGTCGATGCAATGAGCCTCTTTGATGGTAGAACTACTCAACAGGATAGGTGCAGGTTTATGAACTTCTCAGTGGTGATAGAATTTTACGAGTTTAATTTTGAGGTCTGGAGTGGGCTTTAAAAAGAATAGGTGTCGATGCAATGAGCCTCTTTGATGGTAGAACTACTCAACAGGATAGGTGCAGATTTACGAGCTTCTCAGTGGTGATAGAATTTTACGAGTTTAATTTTGAGATCTGGAGTGGGCTTTAAAAAGAATAGGTGTCGATG
The DNA here is from genome assembly GCA_037127315.1 of Ascarosepion bandense. Classification (NCBI taxonomy): domain Eukaryota; kingdom Metazoa; phylum Mollusca; class Cephalopoda; order Sepiida; family Sepiidae; genus Ascarosepion; species Ascarosepion bandense. Next base: position 4,564,910 of record JBBBDQ010000750.1, on the reverse strand, counting down.
CAATGAGCCTCTTTGATGGTAGAACTACTCAACAGGATAGGTGCAGGATAATGATCTTCTCAGTGGTGATAGAATTTTACGAGTTTAATTTTGAGGTCCGGAGTGGGCTTTAAAAACAGTAGGCGTCGAGGCAGTGAGCCTCTTTGATGGTATAACTACTCATCAGGATAGGTGTAGTTTTAGGATCTTCTCGGTGGTGATAGAATATTATAATTATTATTATTTTAAACAATTTTATTTAGTTCAATTATTATCGTATATTCATTTCCTTCTGGGTTTCAATTAGAGACATAGATCAGAAATGAAAATGGCAACATGACATTTTCACTGAACATTTTTAAACTTAATTTTTTTACTAATGAAGCTCTTTGTAAGTTGTGAGCTGTACTTGTGAGGAAAATCTTTTTGTATTTCTTCACGGTAAGTACTACCAGGGATTCCTTCAATGGTTCTATCAAAACGGTTTTCAGTACAACAGATGGCACCAACTATAACTGGAATTGTTGAAGTTTAAATGTACCATATATTTTAGATTTCGTTTCAATATCCATATATTTTGATAAGTTTTTGAGGACCTTCAAAGATTATTATTATTATTATGTCATTTTTCATCATATTTCGATTTATGCTTTGATCTCACTACCAACCAAGTCTGCGGGGAGACCTAAGGCAGGTCGTGGCGTGTTGTTATGGCTCCATTTCATGTTTTTCTATCTTCCCCATCATCCCTAGTGTTACATAGACAAAGTTCTCCTTAGTGTGTGGGCTGTACTTAATAAGACAATTTTTTGTATATCTCTTAAGCTGGGGTTTCCAGGGATTCTTTCAATGTGTTGTTTTGTTCCATTTTTTATCATTCCAAGTGCACCTACTATCACTGGCACAACTCTTGTTTTTAATTTCCACTTTTTTTCTATTTCAATTTCCAGGTCTTTATATTTTGACAGTTTTTCAAATTCCTTGATTGCTATGTTACAATCCGCTGGACAAGCCATATCAATTAATAGACAAGTTTTCTCCTCCTGGTTTTTAACAATAATGTCTGGCCTGTTTGCTTTAATTTTTCTGTCTGTGTAGATGGTGTAATCCCATAGAATGTTGACATCTTCTATTTCTGTAATTATTATTATTATTATTATTATTATTATTATTATTATTATTATTATATTTCAATTTTGGCTACGGTCACATTACCTACCAAGTTTGCGGGAAGACCTAAGGTAGGTAGTAATGTGTTGCTATGTCTATATTTCATGATTTTTCGACCTCCCATTATATCACTACCGTTACATAGACAAAGTTCTCCTTAGTGTGTGGGCTGTACTTGTCAAAACAATTTTAGTATTTCCTTTACGCTGGGATTTCCAGGGATTTTTTTAAAATATGCTCCTGTGTTCCTTTTTTGTCATTCCAAGTGCACCTACAATCACTGGCACTATTCTTGTTTTCAATTTCAATCTATTATTATTCAAGTTTCAATTTATTATTATGTCATTTTTCATCATATTTCGATTTCTACTATGGTCGCACTACCAACCAAGTCTGCGGGGAGACCTAAGGCAGGTCGTGGCGTGTTGTTATGGCTCCATTTCATGTTTTTCTATCTTCCCCATCATCCCTAGTGTTACATAGACAAAGTTCTCCTTAGTGTGTGGGCTGTACTTAATAAGACAATTTTTTGTATATCTCTTAAGCTGGGGTTTCCAGGGATTCTTTCAATGTGTTGTTTTGTTCCATTTTTTATCATTCCAAGTGCACCTACTATCACTGGTACAACTCTTGTTTTCAATTTCCATATTTTTTTATTTCAATTTCCAGGTCTTCATATTTTGACAGTTTTTCAAATTCCTTGATTGCTATGTTACAATCCGCTGGTCAAGCCATATCAATTAATAGACAAGTTTTCTCCTTCTGGTTTTTAACAATAATGTCCGGCCTATTTGCTTCAATTTTTCTGTCTGTGTAGATGGTGTAATCCCATAGAATGTTGACATCTTCTATTTCTGTAACCGGTGCTGGGTGATGTTCATACCAATGTTTGTTTACCCATTTTCCATAGTGTTTGCATATTGTCCAATGTAAATATTGCCTCACTCTATCGTGGCGATTTTTATATTCATTTGGGGCAAGTACAAAACAGCCTGAGATTAGATGGTCTATTGTTTCTTGGTGTTTATCCCAAAACCTGCATTTTGGATCCATATTATTATGTATAATATTTGCCTGAAAGTTTCTAGTGAAAAGACTTTGGTCTTGTGCTGCAAGAATAAAGCCTTCAGTCTCATACTTTAATCCAGATGCACGTAACCATCGATGAGTATTAACTTTATCAACATTAGATTTATTGGCATGTTCTGGATATTGGTCATGCAGAGGTTTGTCTTGCCAGCGTTGTTTCATCTGTTCAAGAGGTTTATATTTGGCTTTCATTTTCATATTTTTTGCCACAATAGGTGGTTCTTGGCTTCTGTTTTGCTTTTCTACAGAATCCACTAACTGTAAATCTTGTCATTATTATTATTATTATTATTATTATTATTATTATTATTATTATTATTGAAAAGATCAGGTCATGTCTCTGACAGGTTTAGTGTGAAATCGCTTTTTAAATATTTACAATAAAATATGTGTTATTCTTTCCTTTCTTTTTGTAGATAAAATAATATCAATATGAGTAAAATATGTCTCGAATTTACACTTTAAAAATGATTTTAGATCAGGCCCATATGAGAATCAGAAAGCTGCATGAATTGAAAATGAATTTATATCTGGCCCATAAGAGGAATAACATGCGCCATGAATTTAAAATGATCTTAGATTCATCCGATATAAGAAATTGTATGTTGAATAAACTGAAAATGATTTTTAAATAGGCTCATCTGAGAAACTGTATGCTGCAGGAATTTAAAATGATTTTAGATCAGGTTCATATGAGAAACTACATGAAGCCTGAATGCTGTATAAATTTATAATGATTTTAGATGAGGCTGATATCAAAAACTATCTAAATCTAAACTTATTTATAAATGGAACTTTGTCTGTGTGTGTGTGTGTGTGTGTGTGTGTGTGTGTGTTATCTATAGACTCCGAAACGGCTGAATCTATTTTCTTGAAAATTTACACAGTTGTACTATAAGCGTCTGCGAGTGTTCTTGGCTAGGTTTTGTGTCAAGGTACCCCCAATAAATATCGAAAATTGATAATCGAAAAAATCGGGTTATAGAAGGAGTGGTCCGATTTTAATCAAATTTCATACACTCATAGACAAAGACATAAGAAATAATATACAGAAGTTTCAAGGTTGCAGTTCTTACAATAGTGCAGAAAATCGATAATATACATATAAAATACAAGATGTTTGTGTGTCAGTCTACGGTTTCGCTTTAACTGGAAACAACTATTGCTTTTTAGACTTTCGTGCCAACGTCCAAAGAGTCTGAGCTCCAGGACCATGGATTAGTTTTAAAGCTTTCATTACACCCGAGCAACGCCGGGCTATACTGCTAGTACGCTACATAAATTTCAAATGATCTTAGATCCAGCCGATATTGGAAACTATATGCTGCATGAATTTAAAATGATTTAGATTCAGCCAATATAACAAACTATATGCTGCATTAGTATAAAATGCTTTTTGATCCAGATGATATGACAGATTGTAAGCCACATTAATTTTGAATTATTTTAGATGAGGCCCACATGAGAAACTTCATACTACAGGAATTTAAAATGATTTTATATCTTGCCAATATGTAAAACTGTCTATTGCATTAATTTAAAATTATTCTAGATATAACCAATATGATTTTTTGCATATTGCATGAATTTAAATGAGAAAGTGTGCTGCACAAATTTTAAATTATTTTAGTTCATGCCCCTATGACAAACTGCATGCTGCAAACATTTGAAATAACTTTAGTTCCAGTTAATATGAGAAATATAGCAGTATGAATTTCAAATGATTTTAGATTGGACCCATATGCAAATCTATATGCTATAAGGATTTTTAGGTAATTTTATATCAAACCTATATGTGAAACTGTATGCTACATGAATTTAAAATGATTTTAGATCAGGCCCATATGCTTCAAGAATTTTTTTAAAAATTTAGATCAGGCTCATATGCAAAACTGTATGCTGTAAGAATTTAAAATGATTTTAGATCAGGTCTATCGGAGAAACCTTAGGCTGCTTTAGTAGAATTTTTTTCGATCAGAGCCATATGAGAAAGAGGAATATAAAAAAACTACATTTGATATGAGAAACTGAACTTAATTTAGGTCAGGCCTATCTAAGAAACAGTATGCTGTACGAACTTGAAATTTTTTTGGATCAAGCCCATATGAGAAACTGTATGCTACAGAAATTTAAAATGATTTTAATTCCAGCAGATATGAGAAATTGTATGCTGCATGAATTTAAAAGATTTTTGATCATGCTCATATGCAAAACTGCAAGCTTCAGGAACTTAAAAAGAATTTAGTTCAAGCTAATATGCGAAACTAAACCCTGTATAAATTTCAAGTCATTTTAGATTAACTCTAAATGGAAAATTGTACCCTGCAAGAATTAACAATGATTTTAGATCAGAGAAAAAGAATGAGAAAAAGAATGAGAAAAAGAATGCTGCATGAATTTAAAATGATTTTTGAGCAGGCCTATATGCGAAACTGCATGCCGCATGAATTTCAAGTGATTCTAAATCAGACCCGTATGTGAAACTGCCTTTTGCAGGAATTCAAAATGATATTAGATCAGGCCCATGTGCGAACATGCGTGCTGCATGAATATAAAATGATTCTAGATCAAGTCTGTATGCGAAACTGTATGTTGCATGGATTTAAACTTATTTTAGTTCCAGCCGATATGAGAAACTATATACTGCATGAAATTAAAATAATTTCTGGTCATGCCTATACACGAAACCGCAGGCTGTATGAATTTTAAATAATTTTAGATCTGGTCCACATGCAAAACTATAAAAGACATCAACTGAAAATGATTTTACTTCCAGTTGAGGCTTACGGCCTATCACGTTGAATACACCGGTTCTCGCTCGATCACCAAAGTTAAGCAACGTTGAGACTGGTCAGTACTTAGATGGGTGGCCGCTTGGGAATACCAGGTGCTTTAAGCGTTTAGTGACGGATGTGCGTTGTGGTGCAGTGGATATCGGCTCGGAAAGAGAAATCGGTGAGCCGAGTTCGAATTCCAATTGAATACCCTGCATTCACTTAAGAACTGGTACCCTTGGGAAAGGTATTTATCCGTCCCTTCCCTCCAGTTATGGGTTAAATAACAAGGGTAGGACTTGGGGACCCTGCCCTTAAAAACAAATCCCAATGAATCTTGATACTCGAAAAGAAAAAGTATTACTAGACACAAAACTTATATAAAAGCCAACAATTTATTAAAGAAAATTTCAAGTGATTCTAAATCAGTCTGATTTTCAGCAATAAGTAAATAAAACTTAGTTGGCAATAAATGACCCGCAGAGGTGTTGATTTGCCATAAAAACAAACGAACTTCCAGCTGATAAAAGAAAATATGTGCTGCATGAATTTAAAATCATTTTTATCAGGCCCTTATTCGAAACTGCATGTTGCTGGTATTTAAAAAGATTTTAAATCCAACCAAAATGAGAAATTGTACGCTACATGGATTTCAAATGATTTTTCATCAGGTGCCAGCAGCTTCTTTTCTCGCACTTTCCGCCTGTGGAATTCTCTTCCGCATACTTGACAGTTACAATCTCTATGAATTTAAATGTAAAGTCAATAGTCATCTCCTGTCTCACTAACTTACATCCTCTCTTTCATGCTTTTCTACATCCACCCCACTCTTATCAGTACTCTCTTCCCTCTCCTACTCTCTTTCTGATACCCCCTGCAACCTCTCACTCCTCATAACATTCCTCCTTGTCCACCCCACTCTCATCAGTACTCTGTTCCTTCTCCTATTCTCTTCCTGATACCCGCTGCAACCTCTCACTCCTCATAACATCCCTCCTTGTCCACCCCACTCTCATCAGTAATCTCTTCCCTCTACTACTCTCTTCCTGACACCCCCTGTAACCTCTCACACCTCATAACATTCCTCCTATGTAACTCCCTGCACAACTGGCAGTAAAATGCCTTGCTTGGGGCGACACAATAAAAAAAAGGTGCATATGAAAACGTGTAGGATGCATTAATTTTAAATTATTTTAGATGAAGCCCGTATGAGAAACGGTATGCTACTGAATGCTACCTGAATTTCAAATCATTCTAGACTAGCAGTATAGCCCCTAGCAGTATAGCCCGGCATTGCTCGGGTGTAATGAAAGCTTTAAAACTAATCCATGGAGCTCAGACTCTTTGGACGTTGGCACGAAAGACTAAAAAGCAATAGTTTTTTCCAGTTAAAGCGAAACCGTAGACTGAAAGAAAAATGAATGGATGTCAGTCAAATTTTGATTTCCTGATATCGATATCAAATAGGTTTTTTCGTCGTAAACTGAATTTTGAAGGCTAAATAAGTCCTCTGAGTAAATGGTATCATGGCTGAGATTAAGAATTACAATTATACCTACTTAGAGCCAAACCTGAAGCAAAAACTAAAATAAAAGGGCTGAAAAACTGATTTTGATTACACCCGGTATATATTATCGATTTTCTCCACTATTGTAAGAACTGCAACCTTGAAACTTCTGAATATCGTTTCTTATGTCTTTGTTTATGAGTGTATGAAATTTGATTAAAATCAGATCATTCCTTCTATAACCCGATTTTTTCGATTATCGATTTTTGATATTTATCGGAGGTACCGCGACACAAAACCTAGCTAAGAACACTCACAGACGCTCATAGTACAACTGTGTAAATTTTCAAGAAAATCGCTTCAGCTGTTTCGGAGTCTATAGATAACGGACACACACACATACACACACACAAACATTTATAAATAAGTTTAGATCTGGCCTATACGCGAAATTTTATTCCGCATGAATTGAAAATGATTTTGAGAAAATATATGCTACAGGTAGTTTTTTTCTCAGGCCTATATGCGAAACTGCATGCGGTATGAATTTCATATGGTTTTAGATCATATGCGGATGTTTATGCATCATGAAGTTAAAATGGTTTTACTTCCAGTTGATAAAAGAAAATATATGCTGCCTGAACTTAAATTTATTTTTTATCAGGCCCATATGAGAAACTACATGCTGAATGAATTTAAAATGAGTTTTGGCCAGGCCCATATGAAAACTCTACGATCCAGGAATTTAAAATGATTTTATATCTAACTAATATCCATAAATTTATGCTGCAAGAATTTAAAATTATCTTAGGTTAGAGCCATATGCGAAACAGCATGAACTATAAATCTGAGTGATTTTTTATCAAGCTCATATGTAAAACTATATGCTGCATGAATTTAAATGGTTTCAGATTACACTAATATGCGTATCTTAAAGCTGTATGAATTTCAGATTATTTTAGATTAGTCTCACACGCGGAACAGCAAGCTGCATGAATTTAAAATGAATTTTGATAATGCTCATGTACAAAACTGTAGGCTACATTCATTTTAAATTAATTTAAATCAGGTCCATATGAAAAAACTTATGTTGTTGAAATATAAAAAAGAACATATCGAGTCGATATGAGAAACTATATGCTGCATAAATTTAAAGTGATTATGGAGCAGGCCCATCCAAAAAAATGAATGCTGCATGAATTTAAAAGGATTTTTGATAGGGACTTTGTAAAAAAACTTTATATTGGATGAGTTTCAAATAATTGTAGATGAATACCACATGCGAGACTGTATACTGTATGAATTTAAAATGATTTTTGATCAGTTCCAAATGCAAAACTGTACGCTGCATGAATTTCAAATTATTTTCATCAGGTCCAAATTCAAAACTGTATGCTGCATTAGTTTTAAATGATTTTGATCAGGTCCAAATGCAAAACTGTACGCTGCATGAATTTAAAATGATTTTTGATCAAGCCCAAATGCAAAACTGTACGCTACAGGAAATTAAAATGATTTTTAATCAGGACCATAGACAAAATCGTATGATGCAGGAATTTCAAATGATTTTTGATCAGGCCCATAAGCAAAACTGTATGCTGCAGGAATTTCAAATGATTTTAGATTTGGTTCAGATGCGAAATTGTACGCTGCATAAATTTAAAATTAATTTTAATCAGGTCTGTGAGAGAAACTACATGCTGTATGAACTCCAAATAATTTTAGATCAGACCCATACACGAAACTGCATGAATTTTAATCGTACCCATGTGAGGAACTATATGCTTAATGAATTTAAATGATCTTTGATCAGGCCCATACACGAAACTGCATCTTGCATGAACTTCAAATGAATTTTAATCGTACCCATGTGAGGAACTATATGCTTAATGAATTTAAATAATCTTTGATCAGGCCCATACACGAAACTGCATCTTGCATGAATTTCAAATGAATTTTAATCGTACCCATGTGAGGAACTATATGCTTAATGAATTTAAATGATCTTTGATCAGGCCCATACACGAAACTGCATCTTGCATGAATTTCAAATGAATTTTAATCGTACCCATGTGAGGAACTATATGCTTAATGAATTTAAATGATCTTTGATCAGGCCCATACACGAAACTGCATCTTGCATGAATTTCAAATGAATTTTAATCGTACCCATGTGAGGAACTATATGCTTAATGAATTTAAATGATCTTTGATCAGGCCCATACACGAAACTGCATCTTGCATGAATTTCAAATGAATTTTAATCGTACCCATGTGAGGAACTATATGCTTAATGAATTTAAATGATCTTTGATCAGGCGCATATGCGAAACTGTATGCTATATGAACTCTAAATAATTTTAGATAAGGACCATATGCGAGACTGTATGCTGCCTGAATTTAAAATGAATTTTATTCTGGCCTGTTTGAGAAACTATATCCTGTAAGAATTTAATTGATCAGGTCCATATGAAAAACTGCATGCGTCATGAATTTCAAATGATTTTAGATTAGGCTTATGTTCGAAATTGTATGTAGATTAGACCCATTTAAGGAAGTGTATACTTTATGAATTTAAAATGCATTTTGATCTGGTCCATGTGAGAATCTATATACTGTATGAATTTAATAAGATTTTAGATCGGGCTCATATACGTAACTTTATGCTCTGTTAATTGAATATGATTTTTTAAATTTTAGATAAGGCTCATATGAAGAACTTTATGCTCTCTCAATTTAATATGATTTTAGATAAGAAGCTGTATGATTCATGAATTTAAAATAATTTTAGATCCAGCCAATATAAGGAAAAAACTTTATCATCCATGAAAATAAAATTATGTGTGAATCTCTTTGCTGCATGAATTTAAAATGATTTTTGATCCAACCAATATAAAAAAAAAATGTATCATGTATGAAGTTAAAATTATTTCCTAGCTGACCCATATGAGAATTTTATTGCTTCATGAATTTAAAATAATTTTAAATCCAATCAATATAATGAAAAAACTTTATCATATATGAAGTTAAAGTTATTTTCGAGCTGACTCGTATGAGAATTTCTTTGCTGCATGAATTTAAAATGATTTTAGATCCAACCAATATAAAGAAAAAAACTTTATTATGTATGAAGTTAAAATCATTTTAGATCAGGAACGTATGATGAATGCATGCTTTCAATCTAGATTTATTGATGTTACACAACTTCTCTAACCAGAGTTGTGTAACATTCAATACAAGCTGCATGTTTTGGGAAATGAACCTGTAAATGTTTGGCGATCTCAACGATGTTTTCACTAATTTTCGACCAGGAAATGCCTGAATTGATCCCCTTCGATTTGTACGAAGACTTTCTGTTATTTTAGTTTCTCCAGTTATTGTTGAGGAAAATCCTGTCCAAACTGGACGAGAAACACCAAAACAGTTCATTGCAAATCACACTTAAATCATAAAATATTTTCAGGAACTCGTAAGACATGGACAATTGGTTCTTCGTCACGTGACTGTTTCCTAATTTGTTCCAAGAATTTCCCTCTCCTCGTCATTGAAGAGGAAATTTGCTACTGTATATTTCCTAAGTTGAATCGTCACCAACAAATAAATGCGGCCTCTCTATAATCATATCCAACAAAAACCTTAGCACCCACCGAAAAAAAAAAAAGAAAATCTATCCACAAATCAGTACTCCACCCGTAATAGTTATTCTCTGTGCTTAGTGAAGGGTGCTATCTATCACGAAGCGTTAACCTAAAATGAAACAATGCAGCGAAATATTTTTGTCAACTAAAAGCATTGTACTAAGTTTTCAGAAAAGTTTGTGATGCAGCGGATATCGGCTCGGAACGAGAAATCGGAGAGACGAGTTCGAATTTTAGTTGAATTCCTTGCATTAACTTACGCGCAAATACTCTTGGGAATAGTTTTAATCCGTTTCTTCCCTCCAGTTATGTGTTAAATCACAGGACAGATTGGGTTCTATAACCTTGGCTGTCAACCAGTCTACCACAGAAAGCAATGGCAACCTACTGCAGGATAATCTTCTGACCAGTCAGTCATGTCTCTTTCGAAACATGATCGCCTAAGCGATGTATCACGTACGGCCTTTAACTGACTGACTGACTGACCCATCATTGTTTAATCGTAAAACAGTGTTGCTCTTGCACGATTATACAAGAACACATATTGCCCAAGTCATTCAAGAAAATGTCATAGCATTAAATATGGAGGTTTGATCCCATCGTCCTTACTCTCTTCACTTTCCAACATCTTACTGCCCACAAACTCTTCTCTGACAGGCAATACGGCTTCCGCTTTGCCAGGTCCACGGCCGATTTGCTAACAACCGTAACGGAGTACATGCTCCAGGCCCTTGATGAGTCTGACGAAGCTCGTGCGGTTGCTCTAGACATCTCCAAGACTTTTGACAGGGTTTGGCACTCTGGCCTCCTATGCAAGTTACGGGGTTATGGTATTACCGGTCGCCTGCTTGACCTAATCCAATCTTTTTTAAATAACCGCAAAATGAAGGTCGATTTGAATGGACATGCCTCTTCATCCTACAGCACGAATGCTTTCTTCCGTTTTTCTATCATCTTTTCACATCATTGATACAATTTATTTTTTGTTTTTTTAGAAGGAAAATCGTCTATTAATTTGAAACGAATAAAATTAAAATTAGTACTAATTTCGGTGTAAAATGTCTTTGCATAAATTTACGCACAAGGAGCCACGTTTGCTAAATAGCTGGGATTATGTTATCGATAATAAGATAATAAGATAATAATAGCTGGGATTATGTTATCGATAATAAGATAATAAGATAATAATAGCTGGGATTATGTTATCCATAATAAGATAATAAGATAATAATAGCTGGGATTATGTTATCGATAATAAGATAATAAGATAATAATAGCTGGGATTATGTTATCGATAATAAGATAATAATAGCTGGGATTATGTTATCCATAATAAGATAATAAGATAATAATAGCTGGGATTATGTTATCCATAATAAGATAATAAGATAATAATAGCTGGGATTATGTTATCCATAATAAGATAATAAGATAATAATAGCTGGGATTATGTTATCCATAATAAGATAATAAGATAATAATAGCTGGGATTATGTTATCGATAATAAGATAATAAGATAATAATAGCTAGGATTATGTTATCGATAATAAGATAATAAGATAATAATAGCTGGGATTATGTTATCCATAATAAGATAATAAGATAATAATAGCTGGGATTATGTTATCCATAATAAGATAATAAGATAATAATAGCTGGGATTATGTTATCGATAATAAGATAATAAGATAATAATAGCTGGGATTATGTTATCGATAATAAGATAATAAGATATTAATAGCTGGGATTATGTTATCGATAATAAGATAATAAGATATTAATAGCTGGGATTATGTTATCGATAATAAGATAATAAGATAATAATAGCTGGGATTATGTTATCCATAATAAGATAATAAGATAATAATAGCTGGGATTATGTTATCCATAATAAGATAATAAGATAATAATAGCTGGGATTATGTTATCCATAATAAGATAATAAGATAATAATAGCTGGGATTATGTTATCCATAATAAGATAATAAGATAATAATAGCTGGGATTATGTTATCGATAATAAGATAATAAGATAATAATAGCTGGGATTATGTTATCGATAATAAGATAATAAGATAATAATAGCTGGGATTATGTTATCCATAATAAGATAATAAGATAATAATAGCTGGGATTATGTTATCCATAATAAGATAATAAGATAATAATAGCTGGGATTATGTTATCCATAATAAGATAATAAGATAATAATAGCTGGGATTATGTTATCCATAATAAGATAATAAGATAATAATAGCTGGGATTATGTTATCCATAATAAGATAATAAGATAATAATAGCTGGGATTATGTTATCCATAATAAGATAATAAGATATTAATAGCTGGGATTATGTTATCGATAATAAGATAATAAGATAATAATAGCTGGGATTATGTTATATATATAAAGAGAGAGAGCGAGAGACGGGTTGATAGATGCCTATTTCAACATACAAGTATGATAATAGTTTTCCAGTTAATCATAATAATTATTTTGTTAATTTTTTTAATTACAATAGATCTGCGAAGCGAAAGAGCCTTGCGGCTTCCCAGGGCCACAAGGCCCTAGGGAACTTGCGACCCAACCCTCGCAATTGCAGAGTCTGCGGGGGTTCTAAGCACGGCCCTGAACAATCATAATAATAGCATTAATCATAATAGGAACTATAAGAATAACAATAACAATAAAAAGTAGCAAAATAGTAGATTTAATAATAAAAATGATAATGAGAATAGCTGTGGTGCAGTGGATATCGACTCGGAACGAGAAATCGTGGAGTCGAGTTCGAATTCCAGTTGAACAAATACCCTTGGGGAAAGATATTAATCCGTCTCTTCCCTCCAGTTGTGGATTAAATAATAGGACAGACTGGATTCTTTAGCCTTGGTTGGCAACCAGTCTACTGCAGAAATTAATGGCAACCTACTTCTACTCAGTCAGCCATGTCTCTTTCCAGACATGATCGCCCAAAGCGTGTATCTCGTATGGTACTTAACTGAATGAGACTAGCAGTATTAAGAAGAATAATCATAATAATAAAAACAACAAGAAAACAAGAACAATAATAGTAAAAATAACTAAACAATATAAAGATAATAATGATATTAACAACATAAAAATAATAACAACAATAACAGCAACAATAATAAGAATATGAACAACAACAATCAAGAAGAATAATAAAAAAAAACAACAACAACAACAACAATAATAATAATAATAATAATAATAATGACTACTTATAATAATAATAATAATAATAATAATAATAATGACTACTTATAAAAATAAAGGGGAAACGGTGATGTCGGAACAAACGAACCTTTTTTGCTTGTTTTTTTTTTAATGTTGTATTTTTTTAAATGTTGTATTTTTTAATGTTGTTTTTTTTTAATGTTGTATTTTTTTTAATGTTGTATTTTTTAATGTTGTTTTTTTTAATGTTGTATTTTTTAATGTTTTTTTTTAATGTTGTTTTTTTTAATGTTGTTTTTTTTTAATGTTGTATTTTTTTTAATGTTGTATTTTTTAATGTTGTATTTTTTTAATGTTGTATTTTTTAATGTTGTTTTTTTTTTTAATGTTGTATTTTAAAAGGGAAGTCTTGATTATTTTAATTATTTATTTATTTTTATATATTTTTTATCATATCATAATTTTTATCATCGGGAGTTATTAAAATTTTAAAATACATATTTGTTTATTATTTAAGATAAGATTATTTTATTTTTAAAATAAGTGTTACTTAGCCAAATTTAATTTATTGAGAAGATTATCTCACTAAGAACATTTATTTGTTTCATTATTGACCCAAATAATTTTACTCTTTAAATGTAACGTTTCTATTTTTTATATGAAACAAGACGTAAAATTCGAAATTGTAGGAAAAGCATTTCGTACAGTAATGTTTTACTATTTTTGTTTTTTATCTCTGACAATTCGTTTTTTGTTTTGTTTTGTTTTTTAAATATAATTGATTTCTTTCAATAACATTTAACATTAAAACATTTTTAACTGCATTTGCCTATAATTTTATTCATTTATCCTTTTGGATATCGACTCAGAGCGACAAATCGGAGAGCCGAGTTCGAATTCCAGTTGAATTCCTTGTATTCACTTACGCGCAAATACCCTTCGGAAAGGTATTAATCCGTCACTTTCTTCCAGTTATGGGTTAAATAACAGGACAGATTGGGTTCTGTAGCCTTGGTCGGCAACCAGTCTACCACAGAAAGCAATGGCAACCTACTGCAGGATAATATTCTGCCCAGTCAGTCATGTCTCTTTAGAGACATGATCGCCCACGCGTGTATCACGTATGGCACTTAACTGACTGATCCTTTTCTTATTTAGTGATTTTAATGAATGTAAGATTTTCTGGAAATGGGACTTTTCGACGTCACTCATTCGGCGTTCCCAATTCGGCGTAGCCACTTTAGCGGGAATTTTTACGGCGAAGAAACCTTTTGACTTGGGATTAGTAACTAAGAAGTCACATTCTTTGGCCTGTTGTCGTTAAATCTCTCTCCCATTCTTAATAGTCAAATTAGATGTTCTATTCTTAATAATTTTAATTGTCAAATATTTCAATTATCCCAAAGTTAAAAATTTGCATAGGATTTAAAATTTGGTTAAACTTAAAATTTGTCAGTTTTGTTAATCCCATCATTCGAAATGGCAGCAAATATTTTGCCAAAGAGTGAAAGAAACAAAATGATACACGGTGGATACTTTCTTTTAGTTTTGACGCAACGTGTAAAAGGCGTCCTGATTTAAAACTCTTAAGATCTAAACAAAGAGATCGCTGTAAAGTCAGATTGCAGATGACGAAAGGAAAAGTTATTCGCAAGTTGAATTCACACAGCCAATACACACAGAAGCACCTATTGAATTCCTTAAAGGTGTTGCTCATAATTACGAAATGAAAAAATAAATTTAGATTTACTAAGTTTTTTAAATATTTTTTATGATACAGTTTTTGCAATTCAAGTTTTTAATTTACGCTAATTCGTCAGTTAAAAAAAAGATGCAACATTTGATTTAAAAAATAAATGACAAAAATGTCGATCCAAAGTTTAAAGTTTCCATTTTCCTTGTGAAAAAAATATTAATTCATTTTTAAAGACAGTGACGTCGAAATGTTCTGACGCTGAATCGGCTTCGCCGAATCAGCAACGCCAAATGGGCTATGCCGAAACGTAGAAAACCCACATTTTTTATCGACGAGGGCATATTTTCAAATTTGTAGGAAAAGCGTTATTTTCTTTTGTTTACTATTTTTATTATTGGTTCAGAAAAATCATTTAGACCCCGCCTTGACGGTCTTCCAAAAATACATCAGGTAGGGATACCTTAAAGACCCATATTACCAATGATAGGGTCATCACAGCATAAGGTAACCAAATGGGTTACTAAAGTGCTGCAACCTGTTTTATGAACATTTCAGAGTGTATGATGATGTGTTGATTTTATCAAAACATTGTCAAATACTGCGCACATTTGGCTGAAGGGAATTTACTTGGTATAGTCTTATCGGATTAGGTCATAAGATGGCTATATTAGGTCTTGTATATTTATACCACAGCAACACTTTCTCTCATTCAAGAACGATAATAATAATTATAGTTTTATCCAAGTGTAACTGATTAATATTTTAGCATATTACCCGTCAAAGATGTCGAGGTTAGTTAAAAAGAATCAGTATCTCTGCCTATAATCCTTATATCTCTGCGCACTGCCTGTTTTTTTTTATTAGATTGTAGCATCTGTGCGCTATACTAACAAGGAGGTGCCAAAATTGTTGTCTACTAAACTCATTTCCCAGAATCTAAACAAATAAACAAAAATTAGAATGTTATTGGTAAGGGCTTCCTAGTCGGGCTGAGAATTTTTCAAAACTCCACATATTATTATTATTATTATTATTATTATTATTATTATTATTATTATTATTGCCCTTGTTAATATGAAGAATCTATAGTTGTAATAGTTTAATTAATACGATTTTTCATGTGGTCTCTAAGGAATTTCTTTTAGCCATCAATGTTTAAAAAATGTATATTAACGTTTCTCTATGCGTGAAAGCAAACTGCAAAATTTATCATTAACATTCCTATAATTATTTGTTTGGTTTTTTATTTATTCATTTTTTGTTGCATTTTAAAATCGTTTTCATTATACAATCCGAAACGCAATTTTTAATGCAAATACTCACGAATTCCCGCCACTGTCCGTGCACCATTTTTCTATTGACAACGATCGAACTTGTTCGCCATGGCTTTTCTTCACACCTTGCAACATTACCTCTACGTTTTTGTTTTTTTGTTGTTTTTTTTTCACTTTTCTTTTTCATGCGCTGAAAACATCGACACGCTTTTCACGTCATCAGTTTTTGGCTGGGAGAACGTGAACACCAGAAATTAACGGCTGCCATCTTAGAATTTGCATCTGATTTCCTGGTGAAAGCGTGTCTCTGTTTTAAATGTAATGAACAATGCCACTTTCAAACACCAGTTCCTTTTCAGACTGCATAATTTAGGTGTATTAGCATTAATATTTATAGCTGTAGTCGTATTAATAGTATTATTTTTATTTGCTGGGGAGTCCAAGGTCCATAATATTATCAGGTTTACTCTTCATATTTATTCACTCCGTCCTGCAATTATCATCTTCCTCTTGTTTCTCTACAGCTACCTTGCCACTGTCCTTCTCTGTTCAGTATTCTATGCATTCACCTATTGTTTTTTCGTATATATATATATATATATATATATATATATAATTTATTTGAACATTATTTTTAATCGATACTCGTATTTGAGTACATATTCCGTTTTAATTAAAGAGTATATATATATATATATATATATATATATATATATATATATATATACTCTTTAATTAAAACGGAATATGTACTCAAATACGATATATATATATATATATATATATATATATATATATATATATATATATGCGCTAAAAAAGACTGCCTTCTTCCACCGAACGACCTGTGGCCCGGAGGTAGAGTCGCCGACTGACGCCAGTTCGGTTGGGTTTCGAGCCTGGGTTAGGGAGCAATCGGAGTCTGACCATACTGATGAGCTGTGATCCAGCGAAACAGGTCTGTCTGCGGATGACAGTATATATATATATATATATATATATATACATTACCGGCCATAATTATTAGGCACCCTAGTGTTTAAAAAAAATTATGTATTTCATAGTATTTATTGACAAGTGAATAATTGTAAATGAAAATAGAATATACACTATCGGCCATGATTATTAGGCCACCCCAGTGTTTTAAAATAAGGATGTATTTCATACTATTTTTTAGTATTTATTGCCAAGTGAATAATTGTCAATGAAAATAGAATGGTTCTTTTGTTAATACTGCACAATAACATGTGCATCAAATGAATTTATAAGTATTTAACAATTACCTGTATTGCAGTTTCACCAACCAAAGAATGAAGAAAATTTAGAGTGATGCGGACGAGTTCATCTTTGCTTCCTTGCCTTGTAAAATTCTTCAAAGTAATAATAAGAAAAGAACCATTCTATATTCATTTGGCAATAAATACTAAAAATACTATGAAATACATCATTTCTTTTAAAAAAAAACTGTGGTTACCTAATAATTATGCATATATTTCTAACGCTCTGATTATTTACGAGAAATTTTGTTACAAAAATGTGCGTCATTTGGCAAGATTTTCGTAACAAAATTTCTCGTAAATAATCAGGGCGGTATATATATATATATACTGTTTAATTCTAGACGGAATATCGACTTAAATATGAGTATCGATTAAAAATAATGTTCAAACAAATAGATTAAATATGTCAGTTGTTAATTCCATTTCGTTAATCTCCGGAAATTTCCACACACACACACACACACACACACACACACACACACACATATATATATATATATATATATATATATATATGCCTTATTATGGTCAAACGCGTGGCTCCTATAAAGCCGAAAGAAGTGGTTTCCGTGGGCAATAGCGACTGAGTAAGCAGGGGAGAACCAGGGAAACGAATGGGGTTTAAGTCGTAACTTTCTGGCTGGGATGAAAGAATTAATGCCAGCTTTAAGCCAAGAGGGAACCTCGGACGCACAGTCTTCAACGGGAAGACAAAAAATTTTGTTCCAAGGGACGTCACACAGGAAATTGCTGAACGACTCCCAGTCAGCTCTTTGGTAGCAGTAAGTTATTCTGCTGGTCGAGGGTTCCTGGGGAGAGGGGAATTGGAAAAAAGATATTCACGGAAACTACAGTGTGGGCAGAGTTGCCAAAAGGGAAAGGTTGGTAGGCTTGGAAAGAGTCAAAAATATGAGTAAATTAGAGATCTAACAAAGAGATCTAACATTATTATGTAAGGGATTGAGTGATTGAAAAGTTCATGGTATGGACACCAGCAAGATTTCGGTGTGTTGTGCATTAAAGTCTCTAAACACAAATATATAAGCGAATGAATAAAAGGAAATGGCCTATACTGTTCGAAATGCTGTCAAGTACGGAACAATCAGGAGATGAAGAGAGCTGTAGAGAAAGAAAAAATAGCCAACCGAGCTTAGTAGGAAGGGACATGGACACATGTAAGTACAATCTAGAGATTCAAGAGAAATCACCCTAGCTAGAGGGAAATGTTTGCTAATATAAACGCCAATTCCATTCATATGAATACTGTAGTCATTTCTAAAGAGGGGAAAGTAACCAGTGATATAGGAATCGGAGGGAGGAATAGAAGGGACAAAGTTAATTTCACAGAGAGCTGAAATGTCAGGTGAGTTTTCTTTAAGGAAAGATTCAATGCTACCAAATTGGTACAGATACCACGATATAGGCTGCTGCTGGTTATGTGGGGCGTACCACCTTACGCTAATTTGTTTTATATCAACACTCGATTAGGTTGCTTGGTTGCTTGGTTGCTTGGTTGCTTGGTTGCTTGGTTGGTTGATTTAACCAGCATATCAACCTTCATTAGGTCATTTAATGCTGAAAATCGTTTTGATTTGTTTTATTTAGATTATTTGTTTTATGGTTTTTGTTTGTTTATATTTTTTGTGGGGGGGGGTTGTTTGTCAAAAAACTTTCGTTGGTAATATGTTTCATTCAAAAAAGTTTTGTTTGTAATATATTTTTCATTCAAAAATGTTTTGTTAGTAATATATTTTTTATTCAAAAAAGTTTTGTTGGTAATATATTTTTCATTCAAAAATGTTTTGTTGGTAATATATTTTTCATTCAAAAAAGTTTTGTTGGTAATATATTTTTCATTCAAAAATGTTTTGTTGGTAATATATTTTTCATTCAAAAAAGTTTTGTTGGTAATATATTTTTCATTCAAAAATATTTTGTTGGTAATATTTTTCATTCAAAAAATGTTTTGTTGGTAATATATTTTTCATTCAAAAAAGTTTTGTTGGTAATATATTTTTCATTCAAAAATGTTTTGTTGGTAATATATTTTTCATTCAAAAAAGTTTTGTTGGTAATATATTTTTCATTCAAAGAAGTTTTGTTGGTAATATATTTTTCATTCAAAAATGTTTTGTTGGTAATATATTTTTCATTCAAAAAAGTTTTGTTGGTAATATATTTTTCATTCAAAAATGTTTTGTTGGTAATATTTTTCATTCAAAAATGTTTTGTTGGTAAATACCTTCATAGCATTTTGACCCCGGTTTGGGGGTTAACTATTTACCCATAGCTGGGACCCTAGCAGGTGCTACCACTCCGGGTCAGGGTGGACCTGGGAACAACAGCAATTAAGAGGTGGTTCCATGCTCCTCACAACCTCCTAATCAGAGGCCTTGCTGCCGGATGCAGTTTCCGGTCATACCCAGGACCACTCGATTTGGGCATGCATAATACTGGGTAAGTGCGGTAAAATATTCTTCAGTTTTACCATCGTAATAAAAAATTGATTTTTTTTATATTTACCAATTAATTAAAAATTTTGTAAATTTAAAAATGGAAAATCCATAACTATTTTGTCACTCAATTTTGTTTATATTCGATTAATGCGTTTTCGTTTTTATACATTTGTTCTATTGAAACATCTGTTATTCTTATGTTCGTGAATTGTTTTACGAAGAAATTGTTTTAATCGTTTCTCAACGCTTGTCCTCCGCTTTTACTCTTTTTTTTTTTATGAAAACTTTGTCTTCTTGCGTCGTCGAATTTTTCCAACACTCTCTTCTGATGAAGTTTTAGCACAAAAGGATCCCTTAAGGAAAAAAAATCGAAAATGCCTTCGTGCTTTTTCAAATCAATATATTTCCTCTGTGGTATCAAGTCTTTGTTCAAACATAACACATCACCCAATAAGTCCTGGGCCTAACATGTAAATGGTGCCACTAACAAAAAAAAAATCCACATAATTTTTATGAAGTACTAACCTTCAAAAAGCACGTGACAAAATTTGGGCTCAATCGGATTATTAGTTTACAAATTACAGTTATTTAAGTGAAGCTACCGTTGCAAATTTTCAAAACAATGGAAAAATCTGAATTTCTTGTATTGATAAAGCATTGCTTTCTGATTAGAAAAATACTATTCAAGCAAGGTAATGACTCTGCTTTTTCGGACACTGCTCCGCCAGCAACAACGGTTAAGAGGTGACATGCTAATTGTAAATGTTGTCGTAGATACACAAATGATGCTGAAGGCATAGGTCGCCCAAAATCGGCAGTTGTCCAGGAAAACACAAATAAAATCCACAAACTCGTTTTAGCCGATCGTAAATTGAAGTTGAGTGAAATAGCATAGGAGTTGAATATATGAGAAGGCAGTGTATTCACCATTTTGCATGAACATTTGTCAATGACAAAAATGTGTTCAAAGTGGGTGCTGCGATTGCTCACAGTCGATCAAAAACAACAACGCATCGACGAATTAGAGCTTTGCTTGCAACTGTTGCAACGCAAGGAGTTTTTGCGCAAATATGTGACAATGGATGAAACGTAGATCTACCACTTCACCCCGGAGTCAAATCAGCAGTCAGCTGAGTAGTCAGCAGCAGGTGAAACCCGTCTAAACCGACCAAAGGCGCAAACATCAGCAGGCAAAATTTGGGTTTCTGTATTTTATCGATTACATTGAGAAAGAAAAAAAAACATAAATAGCGAATATTATATAGTATTATTGATGTATTATTGATGCGTTTGAAGGAAGAAATCGCCAAAAAACAGCCACAAATGAAAAAGCAAAAGTGATCTTTTACAAAAGCAACGCACCGTGTCAGAAGTTGATCGAAAAGACGGTAAAACTACATGAATTGCACTTCGAATTGCAACCGCATCCCCCTCTATTCTCTAGATCTGGCCCCAGCGACTAGTGAATTTTTACAGACCCCAAAGAATGCACCAGGAAAAGAGATTTAACTCCAATGAAGAAGGAAACTGAGATGTATTTTGAGGTCAAAAACAAATCGTTCTACAAAAAAGGCATCGAATTTTTAGAGAAGTGTAGGAATCAGTCTATCACTCTAGAAGAAGACTATGTTGATGAATAAAGTCGAATTTTGCCGAAATGTTGTTTTATAAGTTAGGCTCGGAATTTATTGAGTGATGTGTGTGTGTGTGTGCGTGTGTGTGTGTGTGTGTGTGTGTGTGTGTGTGTGTGTGTGTGTGTGTGTGTGTGTGTGTGTGTGAATTTAGTAAATTATATGGTATATTGTCCATTATACCAACGGCACCACCAAGCTTACATTAAATTGGTACTCCCAAGCGGTCGCATGTAGATACTGACCAGCGGTCAATCGACGTTGCTTAGCTTCGGTGATTGTAAGGGAACTGGTGTTCCAACGTGATATGGCCGTAAATCGAGGTTAAGAAAAGTAGATGAAGAAAGAAACTGACTCTGGGTTAATGCTGAAGGGTAGAGCCGAGGCAAGGTAATAAATATATGTATGCTTTTTTACACAAATTTTAATGTTACGTGATGTTTTACATGTGCAGGAATAATGTTTTTTTACATTAACAACACCTTCCTGAGTAGATTACCATTTCTACACAGAACACTTTAATCTCCTATAAAAATTGGCTATTGCTATTGTTGTAAACCTACCTCTATGCAGTAATCCATACTATCTCTTGTTCAACACTCTGCTTCCAAGCGGAGAAGGGCCTAAACGCAGCTTTGCCGAAGGATGGCGTCTCATTTGGGGGGAAAAAACAAGAGCCCAAAAGCCTTAAGCTGGATCTACGAGATATTTTGGCTGAGCTTAGTCCCCACTTTAATTGACCTTGTGTCACATCCGCCTTGGTGGGAAGGAGATAAAGCGATCATTCTTGATCCACACTCTTTCTTGTTCATCTCTCTGATTTCGAGCAGACAAGGACTCAAAAGAGGCTCAACCGAAGGGTAGAGTCTCTTTTGGGGTG
This sequence comes from Ascarosepion bandense, assembly GCA_037127315.1. Lineage (NCBI taxonomy): Eukaryota > Metazoa > Mollusca > Cephalopoda > Sepiida > Sepiidae > Ascarosepion > Ascarosepion bandense. Next base: position 4,542,338 of record JBBBDQ010000750.1, on the reverse strand, counting down.
AATAAACAAGAGCGCTCGACACAGCCTTAAGCTGGATCTACGGGAAATTTTTGGCTGAGCTGAAAGACTCAGAATCTTCACTTTAATTGATCTTGTGTCGCTTTTGGTGGGAAGATAGCAAATACCAAGAGTAGAGTGCTTATACTGACTAGTAGTTCACTAGCTGTGTATCTACTTCACACAGCGTGCGAGTCTTGTACTTGTTGATATACTATTATTCCCAACCTCCGTTTTGGTGATTACTCACGCAGTAACCTTTTAGGGTTACAACAGTTATTATTATTATTATTATTATTATTATTATTAAGAACGCAGTACAAATATACGAAACTTAATATACCCATCATAATAACCAGTCTGATCAGGATATGCCAATCACATTGATCTTAGTGAAACGTGAGGAATGCGGTGACAGATTCTCATAAAAGTTGTGTCAATTAGAAATATCTTAAAACCTAAGTCCTTCAGATAGTCTCTGATTGAGAGTGTTCCCTATTATCTAGGTCGCCTTGGCTGCCTTACCCTTCAAACATAAAAACTGATGTATCCTTTAAAGAGGTTACAAACAGACAAGGTGGTACTCGAGTGAAAGAACAGCAACGCATGCGTAAATGAAAGAAGAGGGGTTTATTGTAAAGAGAATGCACAACAGCAAGACAGGGAATCTGGTGGCAGACTAGTAATTGCCGAGGCAAGTCACAGGTATCTTTTGTGCTCACTCTATATGGCTGCTAATATAGTCGATCTCCATAGGCGATAGCGAATGTGGGACATTTCATTACAACAAAAACTATACTCTCAGTCCTCTCCACTATTCCCACTCAAGAACTGATGTCTATAGTGCGCCAGATCCTCAGGGGACATTGCCAGCTGGTTTCGGTCATGCAAATTTGTGGTAACGAAAGCGATATTTACTGTAGAACGTTGTGATTCCGTCAGTCAGTTAAGTGGCATACGTGATACACGCTTGGGCGATCATGTCTCGAAAGAGACATGACTGACTGGGCAGAAGATTATCCCGCAGTAGGTTGCCATTGCTTTCAGCGGTAGACTGGTTGCCGACCAAGACTATAGAACCCAGTCTGTCCTGTTATTTAACCCATAACTGGAAGGAATAGACGGATTAAATACCTTTCCCAAGGGTATTTGCGCGTAAGTGAATGCAAGGAATTTGGCTGGAATTCGAACTCGGCTTCCCGACTTCTCGTTCCGAGCCGATATCCAATGCACCACAACGCACATTGTTGTAATTCACCATGCCAAAATATCTGTATTTTAAGACTTCAAATCAATTCAGCTCAAAAACCGTGAGAACTATGACAGTGATAGCATCAGGGCATTTATTATTACGATAATAATAATTAGTTACTAGTAGAAGTAGTAATCTTTTTGTGTCGCATTTGGATGTTATTAGCTTGTATTTTTTTTATTTGATACCAAGCAAGCATTCCCCGGTCTTATGTGCATTCAGTACTTTACTGATTGTTTGTGCTATGCCAAGCAAACAGAATTTCCGCAATACATAAAAGCACGATATTTTGAGGAGCTTCCCCACAAAGGCAGGGTGTGGCACAAGGTTGATTTTTACAGTGGGGCCTCATCTGGGTTCCTCTTTCACCGAAGGCAGAGAGTCCGACAAGAATAGAGTTCGAGATTGTAATGCAATGCTCTTAACCAATGGGCAACATTTTCTGACACAATTCCTCATGCTACGATTTTAATAGACAGAATTCCTACAGTTTGGCAATATTCTCTTGATTTCCAACTTTATTTCTGTTTAGTTCTACATTTTCTGTTTTTCTTTCTTGACTACTCTAATACCAAAGATCTATCAAATATTTCTTTGAAAGCAAGATACACCGCCTTCTTGGCCTTGCGCTTTCAAATTTGGAGCAACTTGTACTTAATAGAGCAAAAAATAAATAAAATAAAATAAATAAAAAACGCATCGAATCTCCTGGTCTAACGCTACAGAATCACAAACTGTACCAAATAACAAAAGCCATATCACTTGAATATTTCCAGCAACAGTAAAAATGGTTATCACATGTAACTCACCCAAGAATCGCTTCTTTGTGGAACAGAGTCCCGGCAAGTTGTTTTTCCGATCACTACTTCAAGTCTGGCATTAACCGTCACGTCTGCTACATAACTTCATGAACTGAACGTCTTGCCTTCTTTTACGCTCATACGAAACCACATATTAATTCACTACATTGAGTGGCTCTTGGTCTTGTATTGAGTGGCTCTTGGTCTTGTAAATATAACAATAAAAGTCCGAGTTAACGTTCGCTGATATAAAGTGGAAAGATTATATTGATTCATTTGCTAGACAATTTTTCTTACACATTTATAAGTTTACAATTCGTGCATACTTCGAATATTGCTGCCATATATAACCCAGTGCTCCTACGATCTTTTTAAGATTCTTGATAAAATTCAAAGAAGAATCTTCAATGTTACTGATACTGACCTGGCATCTCAGCTTCCATCACTTTCCCACGGCCGTAATGTATCCTTCCTGTGCTTTTCTACAAATAATTTCATTGTAATTTTTCTGATGAATTTTGCTCTTTGGTATCTAGACTTTATAAATTTAAACACAGTACTAGATTGGCTCGGAACGAGAAATCGGAGAGCCGAGTTCGAATTCTCGTTGAATTCGTTGCGTTCACTTACCTTTGGGAAAATTTTTAATCCGTCTCTTCTTCTATGAGTTAAATAAGAGGGCAGATTGGGTTCTATAGCCTTGGCTGGCAACCAGTCTACCACAGAAAGTAATGGTAACCTAGTGCGGGAAAATTTTCTGTCCAGTCAGTCATGTCTCTTTTGAGACATGATCACCCAAGCGTGTATCACGAATGGCACTTAACTGACTTACTAGATTGACAACATGGTTTCATCGTTTCAAAATTCAGTTGGCTAGATGTAACCATGATTTCTTTGCTAGCAGCTTCTTTTATCGCATTTATCGCCTCTTCCGGATTCTTGATTTTCAGTCAACTTTGATAATTAAAAATTTAAATGAAATGTCAGATCGTTATCTACTTTTATTTTTCTCACTCTTAATAATGTTTCATTTCCTTGTTCTTTCACACTCAGTAACACTTTAGGTCTGAGTGGCTTTATTGCCTTCCTTGGAGGAAAATTATTAAGAAATATATATGTTTATAAAACTGCATCTATGGATGAGAAAAAAGCGTGTGTGGAAGGAAAGAAACGATGTATGTATAAGAGAGAGTGTGTTTATAGGTATGAGTGTATGTATAAGAGTGTTCGTGCATGTGAGAGTTTGTGTGCATATGAGAGTGTGCACATGAGAGAGTATGGGAATGTGTGCGCATGCTAAAATACATGTGTGAGAGAAAAGAAGGCGAAGTAATAAGAGAATTTGAGTGGGAGATAGTGTATATGTATGAGAGAGGAGAGTGTCTTTGTTTGACAGTGTGCCTACATCATTAAGGAGAGATGAGATCTTGTGAAATAGTGTGTATTTATGAGAGAGAGGATAGTATGCGTCAGAGAGAAGGAGTGTGTGTGTGTGTGTGTGTGTGTGTGTGTGTGTGTGTGTGTGTGTGTGTGTGTGTGTACAGGAGTGTTTTATTTCTGTAAGTGTTTGAGTGAGAATGTGTAGGTAAGAGAGTGCGTGTGTGTGTTTGAGAAAGTATATGAGAGAGTAAGTTTGTGTGATAGAGAATTGCAGTATGTATTTGAAGAAAAAGAAAAAATATGTGTATATGAGCGTAGGAATTGTTTGTGTGTTTATGTGTGTGTGTTAGAATGTGTCTCGTATAGAGGAAGAGAGAGAGAGAGAGAGACAAAGTGTAAATAGGTGTGAGTGACGGAGAATATGCTTGTGAGATTGTACGTATACTCGTGAAAGAAAAGGAGAGAATGTGTGTATGAGAAAAAGGGCGAGAGAGAATTTGTTTAAGAGCAAGTGTGTGTATATGTAAGAGAAAAAAGAATAGAGGATGGACGTGTAAGTAAGAAATAGTGTGTATATGCGAAATGATATGCGTATCTGAGAGTGCAAAAGAGAAAGAGATAAATAACGTGGAGGAGGGAAAGAAAGTGTGTCCGCATTTATGTGAGGAAAACGGAGGAGAAGTAGTGAGCTTACACATGTAGGTATGTACGTCAACTTTTCTCATGTTTTTCCAAACGCGAAATCTAACCAAAAATTAAAATGGCCAATATTGGTGTTATGGGTTGTACCATGACGCGACCCTCAAGCGACGCTAGGTTCACATCATCATCCTTCGATGCCCTCTTTCGCGCCTCAAACACCCAGTCCCTATCGTTAAGTCATATTTTGGCAAAGTGGTGTTGGTGATTGTCAAGGAGAATCAAACAAAATGATAAGACCAAAAGTAACCGGGTAGAGAATGCGACAAGAGTTGGGTTTGATGAGTAATGATGCAGAGTGTTCGGCGGGTGGGCGGCGCAAGAAAGATAAATAATGTTATAAGTTGGAATAAATTACCGACACACCACTTAGTAGACGTACCACTTGAAGGAGGTGAGTCGTGCTGGCTGTAGAAGAGTGGAGCCGGTTTGGTATTGGGTGGGCTTTATAGCTTAATGGGTGGGGGTTGTTTGTTTTTACCCTCGGCACCTCTGACTGCTTCTTGTGCAGACAATCAAATCAGAGATAATGTCTGACCACAGAAGGTGGGCCGCTACCGATGCCATCTTCAATAACTTCCCACTGACCGTTTCTACCCCACCCAACCACACCTGAGAATTTGCTTCAGCGCACTCGGGATGGTGGGTGGTATAGGTTTGGATAAGACTGCCTGGTTGGATGGATGGCTGGTTGGATAGATTGCCTCCGG
>JBBBDQ010000750.1:4515000-4535000 GCA_037127315.1 Ascarosepion bandense | reverse complement strand
CCCTTACAATCTAACTCGGTACCCTTCTACCTTGAGTAACTTTTGGGTCTTGTATTGGGTAAACTTGTGGTGCATTGGATATCGGCTCGGAACGAGAAATTGGAGAGCCGAGTTCGAATTCCAGCTGAATTCCTTGCATTCACTTACGCGCAAATACCCTTGGGAAAGGTATTAATTCGTCTCTTCCTTCCAGTTATGGGTTAAATAACAGGACGGATTGGGTTCTATAGCCTTGGTCAGCAACCAGTCTACCGCAGAAAGCAATGGCAACCTACTGCGGGATAATCTTCTGCCCAGTCAGTCATGTCTCTTTCGAGACATGATCGCCCAAGCGTGTATCACGTATGGCATTTAACTAACTGACTGATTGGGTAAACTGCCAGAAAAACAAAAAATTTGTGCATACCTAATGATAAAATGTCAAATGTTAAAATGTCCAAAACTTTGTTATTATTAAGAGGGAAGTCCAAAATAGTTTTTTTTTTTAAGCAAAATTATTTTTTAATCTTTTTTTAACCATTGAAAATTTGCTTAAAAATCTTGTCTCGCTGGTGTCAACAGAAAAACATAAATTAATATGAGAAATTCGAGCTTCTTTCAAAAAAAGCCACTGAATTGCAAATTCTTACAAAAGTCAGGTAATTGTTGGATTTTAATGAATCTTTCAGAACTTATTCACAAATGAATTAAATTATTTTTGAAACTTTTATTTTTTAGAAAATCTTATGAAATCTTTATATTTGTTACTCCTTACTAATTTAATTTTATAAAATTTGGAGATTTTTTTTATAGCACTTAATGTCTACATTAGTTAAAAGCCCTACGAGAATTTAAATCATCAATGTTTTTTGTCACACTGTATCACCAGTTACAAAAATCTGCTCTGAATTGTAGAAAAAAATACAATAAAACGAAGACATCATTTAATTATAAATGCTTTTAATTGCTTTAATGAGTAAAATATGTTATAGAAATTACTATCTTAAGAAAAATATTTCGATGAATAATGAATTTTTACAAAATTTATTTTCGTTTTTTCAAATTTTAATCGTTATTAATATGTAGCGGTCATATTAAATAGAAACTATGTTTACTCCTCATAAATAGAAAATCTTAATATAATTCAGTCACTCACAATATTTTTTTTAATTAAATTTTTTCTGTTTATACAAAAGTGACAATTTTTATAAATACAGACGTCCATTCGCAATATTATCAGAAAATAAGTGCTAACTACAGTGAATTTAAAATTTATTAGTAACTTTCTAACAAGCATCTTCGTAAATAATATCATAAAACCAAAGTACCTAAAATTCAATATTAAAATGTTTCAAATACTTAATTTTTTAAGATTAACTAGTAGTTTAAAAACTTATCTAAAAAAGCCATTCGCGTTGTATTCATAGCGTAATTTTATAACAATGATGTCCGCCTAAACATCAATCAGTTGAGTGCCATACGTGATACACGCTTGGGCGATCATGTCATGACATGACTGATTGGGAAGAAGATTATCCCGCAGTAGTTTATCATTGCGTTCAGCTGTAGACTGGTTGCCAGCCAAGGTTATATAACCCAATCTATCCTATTATTTAACCCATAGCTGGAAGGAAAAGATGGGTTAATACCTTTCCCAAGGGTATTTGTGCGTAAGTGAATGTAAGGAATTCAACTGAAATTCGAACTCAGCACCACGATTTGTCGTTCCGAGTCGATATCCACTGCGCCGGTAGTAGATAAATGTACCAAGACCTCAAAAATCATTTATGGTTCGCTGCCCTCAGGAATTTACTCGTGCAACTAGATTCTAAAATAGGTCCCACCCTTTTACCGTTAAAATAGACAAATATAATAACAGCCACTTATACCCCATCAGTTTATTATCTCGCTCTTCTTCTGTGGAACTCTCTTCCCCATGCCTGCTTTCCTAATCGCTACAATCTTCAAAATTTAAATGAAACGTCAGTTGCCATCTTTTATCTCCTTGACTCCCACCTCTGTTTTACCCTTTCTACAACATCCCCTGTATTGTCTTCTTTCCTGCCTTCCCTCTACTTTTATTGTAACCCCCTGTGCACCAGTAGTAGTACTGCCTTGCTGGGGGTGAAATGATTATTAAAAACAATCTCTGTCTTAAAAAATACTTTTCTGCGAGATTTTAAATTAAAAGTGAGAAATACTCGCTTAAACTCATAGTATTTAAACTTGAAATCGGTTATTTTTTTTTTCAAATAACATTTCAAAAAAGTGCATTTCATTTTTTATACATTTTTAATAGAGAGATTGATGTTGCGTTAATGGATTTATCAATATGGACGATTTTATCCACTTTACTGAAAAAGGTTTATTCCAATCATTGTAAGTTCAATTTGAAATACAGCAAAGTATTTTGCTTATTTGAAATATTGAATTTAATTTATTAGCTTGGAATTAAACTAAGATAAAATCTTCAAGATTTTTTGTCTGTGTGTGTTTGTGTGAGTGTGTGTGTGTGTGTGTGTGCGTGTATGTGTGTGTGTGTGTGTGTGTGTGTGTGTGTGTGTGTGCATCCAACAATAATCCATAACTAAGGTTTAAAATGCCTTTTAAAAAAAGAAAATCATTTAAGTGCCATGCGTGATACACACTTTGGGCAATCATGTCTCTTTCGAGACATGACTGACTGGGCAGAAGATTATCCCGTAGTATGTTGTCATTAATTTTTGCGGTAGATTAGTTGCCAGCCAAGGCTATAGAACTCAATCTGTCCTATTATTTAACCCATAACTGGAAGGAAGAGACGGATTAATACCTTTCCCAAGGGTATTTGTGCGTAAATGAATGCAAGGAATTAAACTGGAATTCGAACTCGGCTCCCTGATTTGTCATTCCGAGTCGATATCCACTGCACCATAACGCCCATCCGACCAATAATAACATCATCAAATAGTAGAAGCATTGTTTTTTTAAAAAGTGAAATATACAAATAAATATATAAACATATCACTGTAATATATGTGTGTATGAAAGCGTGGGGGTTATTTAACCATAATAACACAAAACTTTGTTTTTAATAACACAAAACGATACTTTATAATAACATAAAACGTTATTTTACCACAATGACATAAAAACGTTAACTTACTACAAAACGTTAATTTACTAGAACAATATAAAATGTTACTTTATTTTAACATAAAACGGTACTTTGCCATAATAACATGAAACGTTATTTACCACGACAATATAAAACGTTACGTTATTATGGTAACATAAAACGTTACTTTATTGAAATAACAAAATTTTACTTTATCATCATAACATAAAATGTTACTTTAAGATAATAATATGAAAAGAAAAAAGAAAACCCGTTAAAATAACGAATAAAATAATCGCCAAATTAATAACAATACATGTATTATTAAAAAAACATGTATATAAATGCTGAAAACCAAATATGTTCATGCAGAAATGTATGTATGTATGTATGTATGTATGTATATATTGACTAAGTTTCATTTACTCGACACAAGTGCACAAAACTGAAATAGCCATTGATCTTAGAATCTATTTCTTAATAGTCATTGATCTAATAGATTAACAAATTTACTCGCCATTACCCTACAGCGATGTTCTGGTTCTCTCTCTCTCTCTCTATATATATATATATATATATATGTGTGTGTGTGTGTGTGTGTGTGTGTGTGTGTGTGTGTGTGTGTGTGTGTGTGTGTGTGTGTGTCAGATTAAATAAATTGCAAACACTATGTTTGCTAATTTTTAATAAAATCCCTTCATACTCACGGATAACCGGAAAACTGTGTTGCTAAAGATTCTTATTTCCGTTTGTTGAGAGTTGTTAGGTTATCATTAGTTACTTCAATCTGCCTTTTCACAAGACTACGTTTAAATTGCCAGGTAATGTTGTTATGATGAGCTGCTGGTTTATATAATTTAAAATTTGTGTATTTAGGCAGCAAAATCTTTTTAAAATGAACCGATTTTATTAAAAATTAGCAAACATAGTGTTTGCAATTTATTTAATCTGACATGTTTAAAAGAAAATTTGCTGCCTAAATTTCTTTTTTTTTTTTTTTTAATCATTTCACCCCGAGCAAGGCAGAAACGCCACTGATGTGCAGGGGGTTACATAAATGTAGAAAGATTAATTAGAAAAGAGTGAGGAGTACAAGCTAGTTAGAAAGGAACAATAGAAAGCTGAGAAAGCAGGTGCAATGACAGATACATGGGCGGAGAGAAAGTGAAGATTATACAGGGGAGGGGAGAGAGCTAGAGTCCAGTGGTTAGTAGGTGAGTATTAACTTTGCTTTTAAATTTCTGGAGGTCGTAGCCGTCAGGAAAGCAAGAATACGGGAGTGAGTTCCACAGGCGGGAAGTGCGAGAGTGGAAGCTGCAGGAGTAGAATTGTCGTCTGCATTTGGCTAACCTGACTGTGAATGGGTGGGACCCAGTTGCCAGTCTGGTTGCACGGGTAAACACCTGTTGAGGAGGCATCAGTGACTTAAGCTCATCCGAGCAGAAGCCATGAAAGTATTTATAGAAGAGACAGAGGGAGGCCACATTTCGACGATGGGAAAGTGGCTGCAGTCGAGTCGCCTGATCAGTACCTATCACATTACAGACTCTCCTTTGGAGCTTGTCAAGAACACTGAGGAGAACGGCAGGGGCACCTGACCATAAATGGCAGCAGTACTCCATACACGGACGGATGGTTGACTTGTATATATGCAGGATGGTTTCAGGTGGAAAAAACATCCTGGATCGACATAGTGACCCAATCTTCTTAGCAGTAGATTTTGCTATGGATTCAATATAGTGCTTCCATTTGAGGTCTGAGGACAGGGTAAGTCCGAGGAGGCGTAGTGTATTACTCTCCGGGAGAATCATCTGGTCCATGCTTATGGGAGGCAGAAGAGGTTGCCTGTAATGGTTGACAGACAACAGCTTGGTCTTAGAGGAATTGAAGTTGACAAGCCACTTCTTGCCCCAGTTCACCACAGAGTGTAGATCCCGCTCAAGGTCAGCAGCGAGATTATGTCTGTCCGCCACGACAGGTTTCTTACTGGAGCGGAAGTATATTGTAGTGTCATCTGCGTAGATGCCTACTTGGGACTTGATCTCATCTGGGAGGTCGTTGATGAAAATAAGGAAGAGCGTCGGGCCCAGGATAGAGCCTTGCGGGACACCAGCATTCGTGCTGTAGGACGAAGCGGCACGCCCATTCAGAACGACCTTATAATCCAGTAAGTCATCATAACAACATTACCTGGCAATTTAAACGTTATTTGTAAAAAGGCATATTGTGGGAATAGATTGAAGAACAAGGCAGATTGAAGTAACTAATTATAACCTAACAACTGTCAACAAACGGAAACAATAATCTTTAGCAACACAGTTTTCCGGTTATCGGAATAACGGTATAACGGATTTTATCAAAAATTAGCAAATTATAGTGTTTGTAATTTATTTAATCTGACATTTTTAAAAGAAAACTTGCTGCCTAAATATGCAAATTTTAAAGCCCCAATGGTGAAGACATCATAAGGGTGTCCTCACGAAACTTCGAAGTCAGCATGAACCTGCTCACTTAAAGTGACATATTTTTCATTAAACACATCAACACTCTATCTCCACACCGATATCAAACACTTTACGATAGAAACCTGCTTGCTAAAATATCTTTTATCAGTAAAACTACTGAAAAAACAGCAATCTTGGCGCTAAATATTATGACTACTCAACTATATAAACATATAATAATATTTATATAATAAAAAATTAAAAATTAAATTAAAACAATAACAAAATTAATAAAAATGTTCTTGCTTCGTTTGTATTTCTCTCCCACTTTCTCTCTCTCTCTCTCTCTCTCTCTCTATATATATATATATATATATATATATAATAAAAAGCGTTAAAAATAAAACAATAACAAAATTAATAAAAATGCATATATTGTTTTTTTTTAATCATATCACCCCGAGCAAAGCGGTAACGCCACTGATGTGCAGGGGGCTACGTGAGAGTGAACAGATTGGAAAAGAGAAAAGAGAAAGCCGGAAATCACATCCTAAACAGGGAACAAGGGATGAGCCTCTTCACCTCTTCAATAAACGTGGGTGGAGTGTCAACCGAGCGATAGGTTAGTCTATTTAAAAGAATTAATGCTGATGAAAACTGAAAAACAAACTGTATTTCCAGAAAGTGTTCATTTTTACGCGAAACCAGGTTTATAAAAATATCTAGTGTGTATCGTACCAATAGAATTATTCATCTAGCCGGGTCGTTAGCCCGACATAGGCTAGCCAGTTAGTGATGCTATCATCTTGATAGCCAACCATGTGGTGTCCTGGCCACCAACATAGAAGAGGCAGCACTGGTGCAATTTTTGGGATATTATTACCCTTCACCAGTCGGAAAAACCCCAACTGGCAACCCACACGTAGTTTGATCGCCAAGGCAATGTCGTTGTCCAGAGTGTGGCCGCCGTCAACCAGTCATACGCAAAGGCTGGATGAGAAATGTGGATCGGTGCAGCTAATCTACCCGAGTACGTTAAAAGGATGCAACAGACTCGTTGCAAGGATACTACCACTCGACCACAGCAAATAAACCTGGATTAAGAACTACATCTGGGTTCAAAAGTTTCAGTGGTGTCATGAGAGATCTTTGGAGACCACTATGGCGGAGCAGCAACGTCTTCCGACGCAACAACACCACCATCCTTTCTGTGCGACTATATAACGCCGAGACGTAGTCTCTCAGTAAGACACTCACCTCATGTGTCAATTGCTTCGAGTCAATTGCTCTCGAAACCATCGACGAGATGCACTAGTTCGATCCTGTGCCCAATGAGGTGAACTGGCCAGCCAAGCATCCTCTGCAAATTAGCCCTGCGCTGTATTCGCAGGCTCGGTGACATTCTATGAAGACCTAATAACCCCACACCCAGTGTTATCTACCATTACGACCTACCATTTGCAGACTGAAGAGGACCTCACAACAGATCTCGCAACCGCTGGAAGGATGTCATCCACCAGGATTTCCAGAAGACCGAGTGATTTACTTTGTCATTATGACATCTGAATCTCATATTGTCAATTTGACAGGGAAGTTGTTATCAGTCTGAGAAGGTGAAATTTGTAAGTGAAATTTGTTAGAATTTTAGTCTATTTATTATTAATATTATTAATATTATTAATATTATTAATTTATTTATTATTAATATTATTAATATTATTAATAATATTAATAATTTGTTAGAATGATCTATTTATTAGGTTCTTACAAAAATAATGGCTGATTTCAGACACATAATTTTATTCTTGACAAATTAACTGACGAAATATTGAAATTAGTCAAAATACGAGCCTTGAGCATCTATACACCTCTCGAACGATGAGATTATTTATTCCTCATTGATAAAAAGTTATTGACTGTGATGCAACGAAATCTTTGAAAACAAATCCATCCTCTGTTTTGGACCTGGAAGTTTTACCATTTAAAAATATGCTTATGTGCTTAAAAATGATAAACAGTGGGTGAAAGATCAGAAGAATATGAAGGATGTGATAAACTGTCGTATCCCAAGTCTGAGTTTTTGTCACGTTATTCTTGTAATATGTGGTCGCTTGGAACAGAATTGGACCACGTCAATTCACTAATGCAGGACTCTTTTTTTTAGCAGGCGTGCATACATTTCAGCAAGTTGATTGCAATAAAGTTCTGCATTAATGCTCTGATTGTTTCAGAAAAAATTTAGTGGATAACACCAATTGAAGACCACCAGACAGTCATCATAATCTTTTACTGATGCAATTTTGGAAAAGGTTTGGAGGACTCGTCACGATCAAGTCATTGAACTGATCATTTATGGATATCACATAGGATCCACCTTCGCACTGTCAGATCACTTGTAGACCAATTTCCCCATTCTCTGGTGATATTGGCAGAAGTTTGGGCGGTGCTGTTTGAACTCATATAATAAAAGTGATCGAAGATCAAAATTATCAAAGAGTACATATCGATTATTATTTATTCCAAATTTTACCTAATATACCGTGAATACTATATTAAAACGGCTTTTCAAAATACAACATTTCGAGCAGCAATTATTTTTGTAACAACCTTATAAAATCTACGGTGGCTGTGAAAGCACAAAGTCTAAGTCATAGTGACCAAACATTTGAGCGTACTGGCCTTGTTTAAAAGAATGATCTCACCAGATTATGCAGTCTCTTTCAAAAACTTCAACTTTCAACATAGTTGCACTATAAACTACAGGTGGACTCCGGGAACCGAGCGGAAGTAGAAACTGTCTAAAGGGTTTTTCTTTAGATCAGGCAAGCATCTGTAATATTGGATTGGTTAGCTGTCGTGGTAGATATGATGTTCTCAGCCCTATCAGAATCATCTCGCTATGAGAAGGGCACTGTGTACCAAGCAATTCTCTCCTACTATCAACCTCACATTAGTTAACAGTGGAAATAAAGTTTTGAAAGCTTTTGTAAAAATAGAAAATCGATTTCCAGTCGCACGCGTAACCTGATAGCTTTTAAAGAACGCTTTTTTTAAAAAACAAGTTACATTAGAGTCAAAACATGAAGATAAAATAACAACATTGGAAATATAACATCACTGAAAATTGCCAGTGAAGTGGCTGAAGGCGCTTGAAAATTTAATAATTAAGGACATCAGAAAGATTACTGCCCAAATATACATTAATATATATATATATATATATATATATATATATATACATACATATATAGATATAGATATATATAGATATATATATATACATACATACATATATAGATATAGATATATATAGATATAGATATATAGATATATATATACATACATACATATATAGATATAGATATATATAGATATAGATCTCTATATATATACATACATACATATATAGATATAGATCTCTATATATATACATACATACATACATATATATATATAGATATATATAGATATAGATATACATACATATATAGATATAGATATATATAGATATATATATACATACATACATATATAGATATAGATATATATAGATATAGATATATATATAGATATATATTCATACATACATATATATATATATATATATATATATACATACATACATACATACATATATAGATATAGATATATATAGATATAGATATATATGTTATAATATCACTACAGAAGTAGCTATTTTGTTTCGATACTAACTGTGTCTTATCAAGTTATGACGTTGATTTCAAGTTGAAGAGTTTTAAAAAGTTCAGAGCCAGCCAAATCCCCTTAATCAGTCAGTGGTAACCATTCAAAATACAAGTATTTTCTAATTTGAAGAACATAAGAACAGACTCTAAAAACAATTTATTTGGACTTTGATATTAGTACTTAATTAAAAAAAAGAGAGCAGCATAATTGATTGACCGTTAGTTTCACTTTACAAGAAAAAATAAAATTTTAAATATATATATATATTATACTTGTATTTATATATATATTAATGCTTATATGTAGTGTTAAGTTGTGATGATGCATAATGCCAAGATTGTAATTTTTTCAGTGGTTTACGGATAAAAAGATTTTTTGACAAGCAGGTTATTTTTCGTAAAATGTTCAATATCGAGATAGAGATAGAGCGTTAATAGGATTAATGGGGAAAACTTTGTCAGTTAACTGAGCAGAATCATGCCGAATTCTAAAAAGCTCTGAGGAGTGAGGACATCATGATGGTGCCTTCACGAAATTTCGAAATCGGCTTGAATCTGCTCAGTTAAGTAAAAAACTTCTCCACACTAATCCTATATATAGGAAAAAATGACAAATCCATAAAATCGGAGAGGATAATCCACAAAAATTATCTAAATTATAATAAAATATTAAATAGATAAAAATAGACAGCTCAAATGAGATTATCCTGAGCAATAGTAAATGTAGAGAAGAAAACTCAACACATAATTAGACGGTTATAAATCCAGAATTTATTTCGGCAATTGTAAAAATTACAAACTGATTCTCCAAACCCGAAAAGTCAAGTGTTACATTTAGCTCAAAATATTAAAAACAACAAGATTTCAGTTGACACAAAGAGGAAATAAGTTTGGTGGGGTCGAGATGTATACTGTTAAACATAGAGGCAACAGATACTGGAATTGACACAAAAATAAACAACATGTACACCACATACTTTTCCCAAGGGTATTTGCGCGAAAGTGAATTCATTGCATTCACTTACGCGCAAATACCCTTGGGAAAGGTATTAATCCGTCTATTCTTTCCAGTTATGGGTTAAATAACAGAACAGACTGGGTTCTATAGCCTTGGTCGGCAACCAGTCTACCGCAGAAAGCAATGGCAACCTACTGCGAGATAATGTTCTGCCCAGTCAGTCATGTCTTTCTCGAGACATGATCGCCCAAGCGTGTATCACGTATGCCACTTAACTGACTGACACCACATCACATATATACAAAAAATATGAAAGGAAAAATAATATGCAAGAACAAACAAGTGAATAAATACAATCATACACAACATAAACACAGACATAAACAAACACAGACATACATCTATAAGAGGACATATACGCACACAATAATATACACAATCACACAAAACTAAAGATACCAAAACTAAAGAAGAAATACAAATAAAATTGTTAAACGAAAGAAAGAAAAAGGATCTTTATAATATAATTAGTCACAAATAATAAACAATTCATTGGAGTAGATAGACTAAACAATCGCCCAGTTCACACTCCACCCACGTTTATTGAACAGGTAAAGAGGCTCATCCCTTGTTTCCTGTTTAGGATGCGGTTTCTGGTTTTCTCTTTTCCAATTTTTTCACTCTTTTCTTTATTTTTTTCAATTGCAGTAGATAGACTAAACAATCGCCCGGTTCACACTCTACCCACGTCTATTGAACAGGTAAAGAGGCTCATCCCTTGTTTCCTGTTTAGGATGCGGTTTCTGGTTTTCTCTTTTCCAATTTTTTCACTCTTTTCTTTATTTTTTTCAATTGCAGTAGATAGACTAAACAATCGCCCGGTTCACACTCTACCCACGTCTATTGAACAGATAAAGAGGCTCATCCCTTGTTTCCTGTTTAGGATGCGGTTTCCGGTTTTCTCTTTTCCAATCTTTTTACTCTTACGTAGCCCCCTGCGCATCAGTGGCCTTATCGCTTTGCTTGGGGTGATATGATTAAAAAAAAAAATCTCAAAAGACTTGAAAAGTTAAAAAATATTAATTAATGATTCAGAAGGAAAAATATTTTACAAAATAAGATTTAAAAAATTATGAAGAAAAATTCACAAAAATAATCATAAAGACAAAAAAAATATAAGACAAAAAGGAAAAATAAAAAATTGCAGACTTAAAATAAAAGAACCTATGTAGTAAAAACTAAATAAATATACAGTCATATAGGATTAACTATCACAAAAAACAAAACGTTATAAAAATAAATTAGTAAATAAATATTAAATAAATAAAATAAAATAAAAGTAAAAGAGCAGATTCATAAATGAGAAAAAACAGATGAATTTGCTAAAAAATTATTGGTAAGGAAAAATGTCCAAACCTACAAAACAGGTAATTTTAATTTATTTCTGTGACGACATTTAAAAATAATTTTATTCTTCTTCTTCTATGTGCCCTGTCCCTTCAGGACGTAGGCGATCATGGATCTCCACGTCTCCCTATCCCTTGTGGCTCTTAGTATGTTTGCTCCTGTTGCTCCTGGCAACCCCCGTTCCGTCATCCACCTGATCAGGCCCTGCAAATATGTTATCCGCTGCCTTCCTCTGTCTCTCCTTCCTTCTATCTGACCAGTCAGTATCAGGTTCTCCAGGCTTTCCTTCCTCATTGCATGTCCCAGGAACTTCAGTTGTCTCTTCCTGATGCTCAGCATCAATTTCCTTTTTGTTGCCATTCTTTCTAACACTTCGTCGTTGCTTGTATGCTCAGTCCACGATATCCGTAGCGTCCTTCTGTAGAACCACATTTCGGCCGCTTCCAGTTTTGTCCTCATTTTCGATGATATTGTCCAGCATTCACAGCCGTACTGAAGAACTGACATCACGTAGCAGTCTAGCACTCTTTTCTTCGTTTCTATTGAGATTTTCCTGTGTGTTAGTATTTTGCTCATCTTCTGGAACGCATCCTTTGCCATGCCAATTCGCCTTCGGATCTCCGTGTCGCACTTTCCATCTCCTGTTAGAACACTTCCTAGGTACTTAAATTCTTGGACTTGTTTGATTCTGTTATCCCCCACCTGTATTTGGCATTTTGGGTTGTATCTTTTGCTGATGACCATGCACTCAGTTTTCTTAAAGTTTATTTGTAGTCCCATCTTGTCACTCTCCATGAGATCTTGCAGTTTCCTTTCCGTGTCCGCAATCAGTACTGTATCGTCCGCGTATCTTATGTTGTTCAGGTTGTGGCCTCCAATAATAAATCCTGGTGTGTCATCTAGGGTCCTCAAAATATTCTCGCTGTATAGGTTGAACAAATCCGGTGAAAAGACACAGCCTTGTCTTACGCCTTTTTCTATCTTTGTGTATCTACTGAGGTCGTTACCTGTCCGTATGCAGGCCGTTTGCTGCCAGTAGAGATTCTTGATTATTCTTATATCTTTGCCGAAAATGTCGAGGTTTCCTATCATTTCCATCAATTCTTTGTGTCGTATTTTGTCGAATGCTTTCGCGTAATCAATGAAGCATAGGTACAAGTCTTTCTTCATTTGTAATGCCCTTTCAGAGAGCATCCTAATCATGAATATGGCGTTCCTTGTTCCAGTGTCTTTGACGAACCCGCACTGTTCCTGTCCTATCTCTGGCCTGATTCTGCTTCTCGCTCTATTCATCAGGATTCTGACAATCAGTTTTGTAATGTGACTCATTAAGCTGATAGTTCTGTGTAGTTCACACTCGTTTGCACCTGGTTTCTTCGGCAGTGCTATAAATATCGACTTGCATAGGTCGTCTGGTATTACGTTGATTTAAAAGCTGGTTATTACCATTAAGTTTAATTCTTTTTATTTTTTTTCATCTAAACATAGTTTAGATCTATTTTTAAAGTTAACAGGAGTTTTTGATTTTTCAAGAGTTATGAATATTTTAGCCCTATGCTTCTTTGTCATTTGAACTCTTGTTCGAAATTAATGAAAAAGGCCTTAATTTGTTTTAGTTCTTGGAAAAAAATCTATGAGATCAAAAATCCGATTTTACTACATACGCAACAAAAGTAAAAATTAGAAATTTCAAAGGCTTTCTTTTCCAATTTGCTAATGATGAATTTGGATAGCACTTATGAATTTTCAATGCATTTACAGCTTATAGGTATAGCATAACATACAAACCTTTTTTTTTTTCTATATAAATAGAATTAAACCCTTCTTCCTTATTTTGAATAAAATTTCATGGAATTATAAAACAGGAAATCAATTACTTTACAAAAGTTATTAACCGCAATATATATATATATATATATATATATATATATATATATATATATATATATCACATTAAGCTTGGTGCTCATAAAATAGTGCTCGATGTATATAACAGCTGAAATTTATGCTAATAATAAATACAATTTTTCCTCACAGTTCAGGCACAATTTAATCGACAAGTGCAGATTGAAAACTGCTTTCAATGATGATCGCCCCGCTGAGGAAAAATACATAATTATATATATATATATATATATATATATATATATATATATATATATATATGGGAGGTGTTTGTGAGAGCGAGGATAAAATAAAAAAAACTTATCTTAGCTGTATGTTTCTGAAATTTTACACACACTCTCTCTCTCTCTAACTTTCACACACACATATATATATGTGTGTGTGTGTGTGTGTGTGTGTGTGTGTGTGTGTGTGTGTGTGTGTGTGTGTCAAGGTTCATGATAACCAGTAGATTATTATAATTTTGTTAATTCTACGCTTTAATATGTTACATGTAACATATATATATATATATATATATATATATAAATCCAGGTAAAGAGAATGCAAGGTTTTACTATTTTGAGTACACCGTCATTTATTTTATTATAAATAGTCCTCAATATAATAGATATTATAGAGCTTAATATAATCATATAATTAATTGTACATTGTGACAAAGAAATTTCTATGTTTGGAGATAAAATTTCTAAAATTTATGTGTGAAATTTTATATCTTCCCACATACATAAATAGCAAGCCGAGGGTTTTGTATTTAAATGTCAATCATTTTCACAACCAACATCCAACATTGCCTGATGAAAAGAATCTGTCTCGAAATATAGAAATTTCCGTGTCGTAATGTGCAATTAATTCAACTACTATATATATATATATAAACATGTTACGGAAATCAACGACTTTTAACGAAACTTGGTTAGAAGCAACCGACAATTTGAAATGAATTGTTTGAACATTATTTTTTATCGATACTCGTATTTAAGTAGATATTTTGTTTTTAATGAAACAGTATTATATATCTATTTCTACCGGCCTGACTATTTACGATAAATTTTTATTACGAAAATGTGTACCATTCGGCAGGATTCGAACCTTCGGCCCCTATCTATATAGGGGAAGCTACCATTTGATCTGGTAACGTCTTAGACCTCTCGACCACGAATAGCCTCCAGTATAAATATATAATACTGTTTCTTTAAAAACAGAATATCTACTTAAATACGAGTATCGATAAAAAATAATGTTCAAACAATTCATTTCAAATTGTCGGTTGCTTATAACCAAGTTTCGTTAAAATTCGTTGATTTCCGTAACATGTTTACATTTGTTGACATTACGATACATTTCAGAACAGATATGTTTGTTTACGATGGATCGAAAATTGTGTTATATAGGCTTGATAAAACCTCGTTTAGGCTGGAGGCTATTCGTGGTTGAGAGGTCTAAGACGTTACCAGATCAAATGATAGCTTCCCCTATATAGAAAGGGGGTCGCAGGTTCGAATCCTTCCGAATAGTACACATTTTCGTAATAAAAATTTATCGTAAATAATCTGGCCTGTAGGGTAGGAATAGATATATAATACTGTTTCATTAAAAACAAAATATCTACTTAAATACGAGTATCGATAAAAAATAATGTTCAAACAATTCATATATATATTCTTCCTTTCTTTTTCCTCTCCCCCCCCACACACACATATATATATATACATATATATATATATAGTTGTATCAAAAATACTTTTACCAAAATTGGAAGCTCTTTCCTCGTACAAAACGAATGACAATGTCCGTATAAACATATGTCCGCAAATCCTTTATTTTTCAGTTTTAAGTTGTACCTTTGCGGTAGACGCAGTTAAATATACAATTCAAGAAACAATACAAAAATACTTTTACAAACTTTGCGGCTGAGTTCCTGACACCAAAACAATGTAAAATGTCCATATATACATTTGTTCACAAGTCCTTCGTTGTACATCAACATCGAAATTCATGGCAACTGTTCAAAATGTCCTCCGCTTGCTTCTAGGTATGCATCAACGAATCATTGACTAGTGGACACTTTCAAATACTCCGACGTGGTGTCGAATGGTTTCGAAAGCCCCATGACACGTTTATGAAGCGTCTCTGTATTATTAATGTTTGCTGCATAAACCATTTTTTTAGGTGGCC
Source organism: Ascarosepion bandense (assembly GCA_037127315.1). NCBI lineage: Eukaryota > Metazoa > Mollusca > Cephalopoda > Sepiida > Sepiidae > Ascarosepion > Ascarosepion bandense. Next base: position 4,519,325 of record JBBBDQ010000750.1, on the reverse strand, counting down.
CCACTGATAAAAATCCAGAGGATTGAGGTCGGGGAAACGTGTAGTTCATGGAAACGGTCCTCCCATACATGCGCTGGAACCCCATCATGCATGAACTATATGCGTTTTCGTATTAGCAAGAGTACATCCTCTAGCAGGTGTGGAGTTGTGTTTGAAATAAGGTCTCTGTAGATAGCTCCTGTAAGACGTGCTGGGAGAACATATGAACAGCCACCTAAAATTCTAACCCACTTATTAATTTTAAACTGATTCTGGTGGCTAGCCTGTATTGTATTATATATATATATATATATATATGTGTGTGAAAACTTTTTCATATGTTACACAAAATCTTTTATTTATTGTGAAGTTTATCGGAATAGCAAGATCATAAATATAATAATCAATATTTTCTAACATTTCTTTCAAGAAGACGTACTTTCGTTACCCAGCCTCTGAACACACTTCATTGCCCCATGCATAAAGCAAAGCCTAAACTAAAAGATCATTTCTATTCCTACTTTTTTCTCACTAGCCTGATTCCGATCCGTCCACAAATGGTGGTTGTATAAATGTTTTATTCAATCTATTTTAAATTTTGCCTCATCCCAGACAACGGATTGGCAGTTTGTACAATAAACCATCGGCAAAATCCTCCCGTAATGAGTGATCAGAGGGAGAAAGACCCTGTGCACGTTGCATATAATATGGATACAGGAGCTGCTCTTGAAGTATCCTACTATGAATGTACGACATAATAGGACTATTTGACGTGTGCTTATACATGATCGTCTTCGACAGCCGGTAGAATATGTTCTTCGGTCTTCCTCGAGCCATAATTTGTTGTACCACGGATCCAGTCTCAGCAATGTGACAACAGCAACAAAGGTTAAATGACTCATCTACCTTCGAACTGGAAACGCAATCTGATACATCCGTACAGCCTTGCATCCATCACCATTCACGGGGCCGCATTTACAAATTACATCTGCCATGAATATCCTGTCATTATTACAACAAAAACTTATCAATTAACTCGCTACTTCACGCGTTAAACGTTCAAGAAAGACTAACCACAAATGTACACGAATGATAAATCTATCTTAGTCTACAAGTCAAATCAGCGTCATCCACTGTAAATTTTCTTTAAATTCCATAACGTAAAAACGAAAGATTCCTTGACATATGTTTATATGAACTTTTGTCCTTGAGGAACCTGCCCTCAAAGTTTGTAAAAGTATTTTTTGATAAACCATATACATATATATGGTCAGTCGTATATACATATATATGTAAATATATATTAAAATTTTGTTATTACAATGGTTTATAAAAGCATAATTATGCATTTATATTATGCTTTTATAAACAAGGACGTTAACATAAAAACATCCACGATCAAAGACGATTTTATCTTGTGTTAATAGCAAATGCAGTTCGTAAATTTCTAATGCGGTTCTATGACGTCACACCGCGCGAGAGCTCGAAATGTTAATAGAACCATATATTTAAATGCAATGTAATGTGTTATGACCAGATTTAAACGTGATTTTATTAAGTGTGGGTTGTTTCAATTTAATGTAGATGGCCTCCAATATATGAAGTTTCTTTTTACTGTGTGTATGAGTGAGTATTATTGTATTGTTGACTAAAATTTGTCTGATATTACCTACATGACTATGTTTTTCTAAGAATGTTGTTTAATTGAACTCTGATCAGAAAGTTGATAGGTTAGTCTACGGGAGAACGTGATTGTAGTAAAACCAGTACATGTAGTGGGTTTATTATTAGTACCAGAGATACAATCTCTGAACGGGGATATAAATTGATACACTAAATATATACTCTCTATATTTAACAGTATATGTTTAGAAAAAATATATATATATAAAATGCCAATCTGTTGTTCATATATATATATATATATATATATATATATATATATATATATATATATCCAGAAAACAACTGATTATAAATATAATTTTTCAGTTCGTCTATGCTTGGAATATTGCTTCCACATTGAGCTCCTTGATAAGATAAAAAAAAATCAGCAATATTATTGGTTCTGATCTGGTAGCTCAGCTTCAGACCTTTACTTACCGCCGTAAGGCTGCCTATCTGTACCTTTTAATAAATGTTTTCATGGTAATTGTTCAGATGAGCTCTTTGGTACCTAGATTTTATGAATTTAAGCGCAATACTAGGCTGGCGTCGAGATCTCATCAAATTTACAGTTGAGCTGGCTAGATGTAGCTGTAAGTTCTATGCTAGCAGTTTCTTTACTCGCACATCTCGCTTATGGTCGTCCCTTCCAGCTCTATGCTTCCCGTCCGACTTTAATCTGCAAAAATTTAAATGCAATGTCAATCGCTGTCTACTGTCCTGCTGATTACTCTTTTATCTTCCAACTCATTATTAACGTTTCTGTTAATTCTTTCACGCTATCCCTTTTCATTTTAGTGGCTTAACTTCCTTGAATAGGGTGATACCGATTATATATATATATACGGAAATATATATATATATATATATATATATATAAAACGGAAGACACATCCCCTTCATTATCAATAACCCCAACCAACCCCACAACAACAACGAACCAAATATAAACAGCGGATGATTCCAGCTCTTGTGTTTTTCCTCCTGACGAAATGTTGTACACCCAACGTTGAAACAAACATATGATTGTAGAAGAGAGGACATATATAGAAAAAATTATGTACATGTTCTAAAACATAATTTATAATGACTATATATATATATTTATATATATATATATATATATATATATATATATATATATATATATATATGGAACTTTGTCTGTGTGTGTCTGTGTGTGTGTGCCCGTTACCTATAGACTCCGAAACGGCTGAAACGATTTTCTTGAAAATTTACACAGTTGTACTATAAGCGTCTGTGAGTATTCTTAGCTAGGTTTTATGTCGAGGCACCCCCCATAAATATCAAAAATCAATAATCGAAAAAATCGGGTTATAGAAGGAGTGGTTCGATTTTAATCAAATTGGATACACTCATAGAAACGATATTCAGAAGTTTCAAGGTTGCAGTTCTTACAATAGTGCAGAAAATCGATAATATATATATATATTCATCCGCAGACAGAACTGTTTCGCTGCATCACAGCTCATCAGTACGGGTACTTTTTTCCCAGGATTGAAACCCGACCAAATTGGCGTCAGTCAGCGATTCTACCTCTGGGCTATGGACGTTCGGTTGAAGGTAGTCTTTTTAGCGTCTATATTATCATTATACGCGCCCAATAGCCAGAGTGCTCTAATTCATTTTACTGAATGAGCGATGCGTACATACCAGAGTAGATACTGTTTTTCAAAGTCTACCATTCTTCCAGAGTGCTCAATCAGGGTGTGAGAGCGTATATATATATAAGGCAAGATGTTTGTGTGTGTGTCTGTTTATCTGCCTGTATGTCTGTATTTTTTTTCAGCCTTTATTTTAGTTTTTGCGTCGAGTTTATCTTTAAGTAGGCGTAATTGTAGTTCTTAGTCTCAGCCACGATACCATTTACTCAGAGGACTTATTTAGCCTTCAAGATTCAGTTTACGACGAAAAAACTTATTTGATATCGATACCAGGAAATCAAAATTTGACTTATATCCATTCATTTTTCTTTCAGTCCACGGTTTCGCTTTAACTGGAAACAATTATTGCTTTGTAGTCTTTCGTGCCAACGTCCAAAGAGTCTGAGCTCCAGGACCATGGATTAGTTTTAAAGCTTTCATTACACCCGAGCAATACTGCTAGTATATATATATATATGTATGTACGTATGTATGTATGTATGTATGTATGTATAAAGGACAGAATGTTATATTCTAATATAAATACACAAATACATTCATCAGTATGACCGGCTGTGTAAATAGCCACCTATTTAAATTCAAGATACACTCTGCAAACTAAAACAAATATGTTGTTGAAGTCTACGTAGGTAGGCATATGGCTATATGCACGCACAATTTTAGGCACTTTTCCTTGTTCACTTAGATAGCGTTAACATCATTTCTTATGTATAAACAAAGAATATATCCAACATGGCCAAACTCGCTAAGTGCCGATCAGGGACAAACCGCCAGATGGACAAGCCGGACTCTTTGATAAAAGGTAAAAGATACGTTGAAATGAGCGAAATAGTACCCTGGAGTAATATATTGATACCAACCACACCCAACTCAACGCTAAGTTTTTGCTTTCCGACCAGAAGAACGACTGACCATTAAGGCTTTGCCGGTAATATACGCAGAGTTTGAAGTGGGATAGGCTAGTGAGGAAAAAGTAGGAATTGAAATGATCTTTTA
>JBBBDQ010000750.1:4465000-4510000 GCA_037127315.1 Ascarosepion bandense | reverse complement strand
GTGTGCGTGCGTGTGTGTGTGTGTGTGTGTGTGTGTGTGTGTGTGTGTGTGCCCGTTACCTATAGACTCCGAAACGGCTGAACCGTGAAAGTATTTATAGAAGAGGCACAGGGAAGCCACGTCACGCCAGTGAGATAGCGACTGCAGCCGAGCTGCCAAGTCAGTATCTATCAAATTACAGATTCTACGTTGGATTCCGTCAAGAACACCGAGGTGAAGAGCAGGAGCACCCGACCAAATGTGGCAGTAATATTCAATACACGGGCGGATGGTAGATTTATATATGTGCAGGATGAACTCAGACGGGAAAAATATCCTGGCCCACTGAACCGACCTTCTTAGCAGCGGATTTAGCAATGGCTTCAATGTAGTCATTCCACTTGAGGTCCGCTGAGAGTGTGAGACCAAGGAGGCGTAGTGCTTTACTCTCAGGGAGGCCAACCTATTCCAGGCTAGTGGGGGGGGGGGTAGGAGCAGCTTCGTTTTGGAAGCATTAAATTTTACGAGCCATTTCTTACCCCAGTCCACCACGGATTGGAGTTTTTTCTCAAGCTCAGTAGCTAGGTTCGTTTTGTCCACCTCGATTAGAAAGAAATTACTGGATTAGGTCTAAGAATAATCAAATAATACCATAGCTCCGCAGCTTGTGTAGAAGGCCAGCATGCCAGACTCTGTCAGACGCTTTGGAAATATCCAGGGCGACAGTTCGAGCTTCGTCATTCTTGAACCGACCTTCTTAACAGAGGATTTAGCAATAGATTCAATGTAGTTATTCCACTTGAGGTTCGCTGAGAGTGTGAGACCAAGGAGGCGTAGTGTTTTACTCTCAGGCAGACCAACCTGTTCTATGCTAATGGGGGGTAGGAGTGATTGTCTATGATGGTTAATAGAGAGCAGAATTAGGTCTAACAATTGTCAAGTTATACCATAGCTCTGCAACTTGTGTAGAAGGCCAGCATGTCAAACGCTTTGGAAATATCCAGGGCAACAGTTCAAGCTTCGTCGAGAGCGACAGTCGTCCTAGAGGGGGTATCTTGAACAAAATTACCCCTGGGAGGTTAAGGATAAAGTGCAAAAATATACAAAACTCAATGCTTACAAACAAAAACTCATGCCGGATCGGTCGTCACCCGGATAAACAAGGGCGACGTCCATCAAGGAGGAGCCAGTCTTGGGTATGAAAAATCTCTCACTGGAACAAACTCTTCCACTAACAAGGAGATACCTGGTCACTAAAACCGAATTAATTTCAACATTTGACATGGTGACTTAATACCAAATCAATTAATAAAAAGAAAGTGAACAAAATGTAATTGTGAAGAGTATAAACAAGTCATAGCATCCCTTTTCACTGCGTTCTAAAATGCACAAAAAAATATCGCAGATAAGACCTACTAAATATGGAGAGATATGGTAGGAACTATAATGAAACTCTAAACAAAAAAAATGTGATAATTGAGCTTTGCCTTGACATAAAGGTTTCTTGAGGGTTATTGCTAAAGTACACTTGATTAAGTTGTGATGCCTTCACTTCGTATGCCCTTATAAGACAGCGTGCCATGACTGTATAGCTGGCTTCGTATATTTTTATTCCAGGTTCACTTCATTGGTGTGCTACCTACTCATTCAATAATAATGAATATACAACTAATCATTTAGTTATTTAGTAATAATGATAACAATGACAGGAATAATAATAATAATAATAATAATAATAATAATAATAATAATAATAATAATAATAATAAAATCGTCACGATAGAGTAGGAAACAATATTTACATTGGACAATGTGCAAACATTATGGAAAATCTGTAAACAACCACTGGTATGAACATCACCCAGCACCGGTTACAGAAATAGAAGATGTAACCATTTTATGGGATTACACCATCTACACAGACAGAAAAATTGAAGTAAACAGGCCAGACATTATTGTTAAAAACCAGAAGGAGAAAACTTGTCTATTAATTGATATGGCTTGTCCAGCGGATTGTAACATAGCAATCAAGGAATTTGAAAAACTGTCAAAATATAAAAACCTGGAAATTGAAATAGAAAAAATGTGGAAATTGAAAACAAGAGTTGTGCCAGTGATAGTAGGTGCACTTGGAATGATAAAAAATGGAACAAAACAACACATTAAAAGAATCACTGGAAACCCCAGCTTAAGAAATATACAAAAAATTGTCTTGTTAAGTACAGCCCACACACTAAGGAAAACTTTATCTATGTAATGCTAGGGATGATAGGGAAGATAGAAAAACATGAAATAGAGCCATAACAACACGCCACGACCTGCCTTAGGACTCCCCGCAGACTTGGTTGGTAGTGAGACCAAAGCAGAAATCGAAATATGATGAAAAATGACATAATAATAATAATAATAAATGTATGAATAAAACTCTGTATGGCCTAGAAATATAGGGTAATATCCCATGGGGAATAGTCATGTTTTATGGGCAGGGCGAGCTTTTTAGTTTTGGTCGACAGACATCCTAGATGTGGTATCTTAAAGAAAATTATCTCTTGGCGGTTAAGGATAAAACGCAAATACTTGTAAGTGTCAATGTTTATAAACAGAAAACTCATAATGGGTCGGTTGTCACCAGGGTAAATAAGGACCGCGTCCTTCACAGAAAAAAACAGTCTGAGCTTTAAAAAAATGTTGACACTGGAAAAAACTCTTCCACCAACAATGAGACACTTGGTCATCAAAACTCCGACATTGAACCTGGTAACTTAATGCCAAATTAATTAATAAAACGAAAGCGAACAAAATGCAATCGTGAATAATATAAACAAGTCATGACATCTTTTTTTTCCCACTGAACTCAAAAATTCACAAATGGACATCAAGGGTCAGAAATAGCAAATATTTTTTTTTAATCGTATCACCCCGAGCAAGGCGGTAATGCCACTGGTGTGCAGGGGGCTACGTAATAGTGAAAAGATTGGAAAAGAGAAAGCCGAAAACCAAATCCTAAACAGGGAACAAGGGATGAGCCTCTTAACCTGTTCAATAGGCGTGGGTGGAGTGTGAACCGGGCGAGGGAATAAAATAAGACCCTATCTTGAGCCAAATATGAGAGCAGAATTCCTTGAAGACAACAGTTGAAATTACTTTAAAAAAAAACAAAAAAACAAAAAAAAACAAAAAAAAACAAAAAAAACATCGTTCCAATAATCATCAAAGTCACTCGCAGACAAATGTCAAAAAGACAATGGCTTCCAAAAATTCATTTGACAAAGTCCAATAAACATAACGTGCAAAGATATAACGCTGCATTGCAAACAATTTTTATGGACAGACTAATAGAAAACATCACAGAAGTAAATCATGTCATAAAATGTAACGGCCTTGACTGCTACTGAAAAAATTATCAAGACAAATTTTACGGGAAGAAAACTAAAAGAAATTGTTATAAACATCACCCAGACCCATTTACAGAAATAGGACCCGTAACAATTATATGGAACTTTACAATGCACAAAGACAGAACAATGAAATCTAATCGCCCAAACATCGTGAAGAATTGCGCATACAACAAAATCAAAGGAAATAATTTACACTGGAAAAAACTCTTCCACCAACAATGAGACACTTGGCCATCAAAACTCCGACATTGAACCTGGTGAATTAATGCCAAATTAATTAATAAAACGAAAGCGAACAAAATGGAATCGTGAATAATATAAACAAGTCATGACATCTTTTTTTTTCCCACTGAACTCAAAAATTCACAAATGAACATCAATGATCAGAAATAGCAAATATTGGAGGGAATAAAATAAGACCCTATCTCGAGCCAAATAAGCTTTTCAATGTCTGCAGGGACATCATTCGATATAAAAGACTCTCAAATATATAAATAGATAAGACCAAACTAAATATAAGACAAAGTACAATCAGAAATAACCCAGACAAATATGGAGCAAGAATGGAAATAGCTAATATGTCAGAAGGTTTTTTTTTAATCATCTCACCCCAAGCAAGGCATTCCACTGCCACTATTGCGCATGGGGCTACATAGGGGAAGGTAAAGAGAAGGAGTGGTTAGACAAAGGGAATGTCAGGAGGAAGGTGACAGATGAGTAAGGATAGCGAGGATGAGGGTCGGGCAGATGGGAAGAGTGTTTGATAGAATGGGAGTAGGTTAGTGTGTTAGGAGGTGTCTATTGACCTTACATTTAAACTCCTGGAGATTGTAGCCGTCGGGGAAGCAATCGTTTAGAAGAGAATTCCACAGTCGGGAAGTGCGAGGAAAGAAACTGTTGGAGTAGAAGTTACGGCTGCATTTTATCGGTTTCACTGAAATACAAACTTAAGGTGAAATACAAACTGAAATAAATGAAATGCGATATAATGAAGAAGAAATATAGAAATCGTCACGATAGAGTGCGGCAATATTTACACTGAACAATGTGTAAACACTTTAGAAATGATGCTAACAAACACTGGTATGAGCATCACCCAGCGCCCAGCAGAAATTGAAGACATTACAATTCTATGGGATTACGCTAGCTTTCCAGACAGGAAGCTTGAATCAAATAGGTCAGACATAATTGTCAAAATCGAAAAGAAAAACTTACCTACTAATTGGTATAGCTTGCCCAACGGACTGTAACAGAACGATTAAGGAATTTTAAAAACTATCGAAGTATAAAGACTTGGAAATTGAAATAGAAAAAATATGAAAATTGAAAGTAAGATTAGTACCAATGATAGTAAGTGCGCTTGGAATGATAAAAAAATGGAACACAAAAACATTGGGAAAAATACAAGGAAATCCCAGCTTAAAAGAAATACAAAAAATTGTCTTGATAAGTCCAACCCACACTAAGAACTTTGTCCATGTAACGCTAGTGATGTTATGGGAGTTAGAAAAACAAGTGTTGTTATAACAAAAAACTACTACCTTCCTTAGGTCTTCCCACAGACTTGGTAGGTAGTGTGACCATAAAATATAATGATGTTGATAATAATAATAATAATAACAATAGATACCCTGATTTTACACCAGGCATGACTCTCATGGTATCTAATCTTAAATGATTGGGGGTGTCAAAAGCCAAAGGTGATGAGATGAAACACCCCACGAAAAGGCGGAGGCAGACAACTTATCGGTATTTAAGAGTGTGCAGTGAATGAACGTAGGTCACTTAACTTGTATCGGGTAAACAGGAAAAGACAACTCTAAATTAAGAGGCTAAGTCCCAAATCTGTGTAAATGAAGGCATTGAGAAGAAAGAGGAATATAGAAAGAGGATACTGAAAGAAAAGTTAAAAGAGATGCAATGGCCGTTTCATAGACAGGTTAAGAGGAACACTAATACCATAAACACAAACTATTTATAGGATTGATTGACGAAACACGAAGTGAAACGTAAGACCGAAAGCCGCTAAAGACTTGGCCTTGAATACTAATTCTGTTTTGAGGTACATATAACAACAAGTGGATTCGGACAAGAGCAGGTTGCAGCATGGAGATGGAATAAGTCAGCTACATCATTAACGCAGAAAGAATACAATCGACGCCATTGTGAAGTGGTTTCCAAATATGCATTGTTTTCTATATAGGTATTATGAACAGAAGAAATAGTGCAGCCATAAACCAGAGAAGGTAATTATAAGAAGTCGATGTGGCGGTTCTTGGTGACCATAATAAAAAAGGTCAAATATTTGTATATCGTGGATATCGGCTCGGAACAAGAAATTGGAGGGGCGAGTTCAAATTCCAGTCAAATTCGTTACATTCACTTACACGCAAATACTCTTGGTAAATGTATTCATTTCTTCCCTCCAGCTATGGGTCAAATAACAGGACAGACTGGGTTCTATAGCCTTGGCTGGCGACCAGTTTACCGCAGAAAGTAATGGCAACCTACTGCTGGAAAATATTCTGCTTAGTCCGTCATGTCTCTTTTGAGACATGATCGCGCAAGCGTGTATCACGTATGGCACTTAACTGACTGACTGAAAAAGTACACTGACATCGGGATTGAGATTCCCAGAATGTGGGACGTTCAGGCCACTAATGACCCAGTTATTTGGCGTTGGGATCTGTGCCACTAAACCTAAAACATACATTAAGAAAATCGGAATAAAGCCTAGTATGCCATCGGGATGTGCGTTGTGGTACAGTGGATATCGGCTCGGAACGAGAAATCGGGGAACCGAGTTCGAATTCCAGTTGAATTCATTGCATTCACTTACGCGCAAATACCTTAGGGAAAGGTTTTAATCCGTCTATTCCTTCCAATTTTGGGTTAAATAACAGGACAGATTGGGTTCTATAGCCTTAGTCGGCAACCAGTTTACCGCAGAAAGCAATGGCAACCTACTGCGGGATAATCTTCTGCCCAGTCAGTCATGTCTCTTTCAAGACATGATCGCCCAAGTGTGTTTCACGTATGGCACTTAACTGACTGATTCCGTCGCTTCAGTAGTCTACGTCGCTTGACTCTGCAATCATTCTGCGAAAGATTCTATCTTTTTGAAGTCGTACGACTTGACGCGAATATCCATAATTCAAGATACCCGGTTGAAAATTTTTTAAAAATGTGCAGAAGAGATAATAAAATGAGATTATACTTCACCAAGCATGGCTCTCATGGCTTCTAATCTTAAATGATTACAGATATTAACATGTACATATTTTGTCATGTTAAAATAAGATGCGTTAAAGTAAATAACTCGTTTCGTAATACATATTTGCTTGTCAATTTGTGTCGCTCAGGGGTAAGCGCATCGCAGGAGTAAAAGAAGAACTTCATGAATGTTTGGCAAAAGTTTGTTTTTTTTTTCTTGAAAAATAAACCAAGACGACTTAGAAGTCCCATCGAAATGTTTAGGAATGAAACTAAATTGGAAACCGTAGCAGCGGATAAGTTATTTTACGTGAAGGTATTTCAAATATGGCCTCACCAGCAAGGTTTATGCACTACTTTTAACCGAATCCCGCACATTTGGCTATGATGCATGCGCCTCATCATACTCGACAACGAGATGGTAGTCATTGAGTATAAAAAAAAACAAGAGAGAGGCTTACTTGACTTTGGTTAGTCTGAAATTAAAAAAAAAACATCAGAAGAGAAAGATTATGCTGCGACAATCAACTATACAAGAACTAATGAAAGAAAAACTGTTCTTCATTTATTATTCCTCTCATACAAAATACGGAATAAAAAAATTGTCTCTTCACTAGCATTTCATTCTGGTTAAGGCTAGAAATATATACCATTGCATAAAACTATATAGCAGTATCTGTCAATCGAGCTTTAGTGTCTGAGATGCAGTTTTTAAATTATCAGTGATATAGATTTTGAACATAAGAAAATAAAGAAAATATTTTGTTCAATATGCAATGGCATACTATTATACGATAACCTGGTAGTAATTCCAGCGGTTTTATCAAAGATAATATGGAGAAATGTTCATGCTAGACACCCAGGTATATCGCGTATGAAAGCGCTCATGGGAAGCTATGTATATTGGCACGGTACGGACAAGGATATAGAAAATCTGGTTAAAACACACAAAAAATGTGCATTGGCTTTTTTTTTTTTTAATCATCTCACCCCAAACAAGGCAATCCACTGCCACTATTGCGCATGGGGCTACATAGGGGAAGGTAAAGAGAAGGAGTGGTTAGACATAGGGAATGTCAGGAGGAAGGTGACAGATGAGTAAGGATAACGAGGATGAGGGTTGGGCAGATGGGAAGAGTGTTTGATAGAATGGGAGCAGGTTAGTGTGTTAGGAGGTGTCTATTGACCTTACATTTAAACTCCTGGAGATTGTAGCCGTCGGGGAAGCAATCGTTTGGAAGAGAATTCCACAGTCGGGAAGTGCGAGGAAAGAAACTGTTGGAGTAGAAGTTACGGCTGCATTTTATCGGTTTCACTGTAAAAGGGTGGGATCTAGTTGCTAATCTAGTATCTCGTTCGAATACGTATTTAGGGGGCACTAGTGATCTAAGTTCATCGGAGCAGAAGCCGTGAAAGTATTTATAGAAGAGACACAGGGAAGCCACGTCGCGCCGGTGGGAGAGAGACTGCAGGCGGTCTGCCAAGTCAGTATCTATCACATTACAGACCCTCCTCTGAACCTTATCGAGAAGCCCGAGGAGAACAGCTTAAAGGCACCACACGTGAAATTTAATCCCTGGCCTAAAACTGACAATCCATGGTCGAAACTTCATATTGACTAAGCTGGACCAATAAAGGGGATGCACTACTTTATAGTGGTGGACAGTTTTTTAAAGTGGCCTGAAGTTTTCAGGTGCAAGGCGCCAACTACAAAAGTCACGTTAGACTTTTTGCGTGATTTTTTTGTGAGATTTGGAATAGCGGACACTACTGTGTCTGAAAACAGGACTCAATTTTCGTCAAATGAATTTGAAGCTTCCTGTAAACTTCATTCAGTTACTCATCTAACATCGCCGCCCTACGCCGCCCTACGCCGCCCTACGCCGCCCTACCACCCAAGGTTAGATGGATACGTAGAAAGGTTTATCGGCGTATTCAAAAGAGCGATTAAAAATGGGGGAGCGGGATAGAAACCATTAATGAAGAACTGCAAAATTTATTGCTTGTATACTGAATAGCGCCAAACATAAATGCAAGTTTGAGTATGTCTCCAGAGGAACTAATGTTCGCTAGAAAAATCAGGTAAGCTTTTGATAAACTTTTTATTTTTTTTTGATAAAAAATTTTTGTGTGTGTAAATAAATGTGTTCATTTAAGTACGATGTTCCATAGGGGCCATAACAAGTTTCCATAGTGGTCGTATTTATTTTAGAAGTTAACAAGTGTTTTGGATTATTACCCTTACATGGAAAACGACAGAAACCGCACTTTGATTCTGGTTCAAGTCTCTTCAAGACGTTTATAAAATTCAACAGTCTGTTTTGCAAGTCATTCCTTAAACATTTAAAGCAACTTTTACATTTTAATTCCTAATTTTCTAATTTTGTTAAAAAAAAATAACAATTGTGAAATTCACAATTTGTAGAGGTACCTAAAAATAATATGAAAAATAGATATTAAAAATAAAAATGAATAAATACCATAACATTTCATAAATTATTGAGTTACTTCTGCCGTTATTTTCAAACTGTTATTAAATTCTAAAATTTTTAAAAAGAAAGTTTTATATTATTTTAATTTTTATTTTTCATAAAACATCTTCAAACGTAAGCCTACAAAGATAACTGTAACATTCTATCAAATATTGGATAACTGCTGAAAACTGTGTTAAATTTTTAATTTTAACATAGTTAAAAATTTAAAAAAAAAAACATTTGTATTAATAAGATTTATACCAAATTCGTCTTCCATACTCTTGGCCGGATACTGTAAATCATCAGTTGTCGGCTGATAAGGCGTTGACAGCTGTGATAACAAGGCTACCGTAATTGAGAAATGCTTTTGGAAATATTTTTCAAGTAGTAAGCAAGTAAATTCTTGTTTCAAGTTAACTTAAAGTAAGTTTAAATTCGGTAATTTGAAGAAAATAATGTGTCAGCGAGGTGTATTTTATTTTTGTAAGATTTTTTAAAACCGAGAATTGGCTTCTGTTTACAATCGATAAAAAATGGCGGAAAATTTGACATTTTTAAAATTCTTTTAAAATTCAGAAAATTTTTGATTCCGATGAATATAATTTCGGTTTAAAATACACCAAGATATTTTGCTTACTGGAATTACTAACTTTAATCTCTTGGCTTTCAATTAAAGCTAGTTTTAAAGCTTGAAGGTAACTTATTTATTTTTAAATTTAGGTATAGAAAAATGAGTGGATGTACCTATATTAACTCAAGCAAGTACAGAAATTTAAATACTTAGGAAGTGCTATAGCAGAGGACGGAAAGAGTGACATTGAGATCTAAAGACATGTTGGGATGGCCAAAGACGTATTCCAAAACCTACACAGAATATTAACAGACAGAAAAATTTTATTGGAAACAAAAAAGTTGACTGAATTGTTACGTGATATCTATCCTTCTGTATGGTGGCGGATTCTGAAAAATCTTCTCAGAGATGAAGTCGAGACTCGAAGCAACAGAAAAGTTGTTCTACAGACGGAGGCTGATGATACCATAGGCCGAACGTGTGAACAACGACGAGGTTTTGGAGGGAATGGAACAAAAAGGAAATTTATAATTACATCAGGAAGAGGCAGTTGAAATTCCTGGGAAACATAATGAGAAAGGAAGGTTTGGAAAAACTGATAGTCACAGAACGAATAGAGAAAGAGGAACAGAGGGAAGCAATGCGTTACATACTTAAGAGACTGAAAGGATACGGTGCATGAAAGATACTGAGATAACTGTTTATATATGAAATTTTGGGGACAGGCTTTATCAAAGGAAGAAAGAGGTACACAGCATGGAGAAAGGTAAAGAACATTATACAATGAAATAATTTATAAATATCAAAAAGAAAGAAAATTTTGCCTCAACTTCACATAAAGTCAAAATTTTCTATAATGAAAAATACAGTGAAAAAAAATTATAAAAGGAAGACAATATCTGTCAGGTGTTCTTGTCTTTCATTCATTTTCTTTCTTTTACTAATTATTGCTTTATTCATTTTTTTTTTTACTTTTTCTTTCATTCTTTCTTTTATTAATTATTGTTTTATTCATTTTTTTTACTTTTTTCTTTCATTCTTTCTTTTACTAATTATTGTTTTATTCATTTTTTTTAACTTTTTCTTTCATTCTTTCTTTTACTAATTATTGCTTTATTCATTTTTTTTTTACTTTTTTCTTTCATTCTTTCTTTTACTAACTATTATTTTATTCATTGTACTTTTCATTACACAAAATTATCTCTTTCGTCCGTTTACGGTGAACTATTCTCTCTTTTTTCTCTTCTTTCATTCTTTCTTTAATAATTGATTTATTCATTGTATTTTTTATCACACAAAATGTTCTTTCTTTCGACTGTGGTGAACTAATTTTTCTTCTTTTCCTTCTGTTTTTCTTTTCATTTCCTTTTTTTACAAACTTTATTCATTATACATTTCATTACAAAATGTTCTGTCCTTCTGTCGGCCGTGGAGAACTTTTTTTTTCTTTGTTTCAATCTTTCTTTTACTAATTATTGTTTTATTCATTGTACATTTCATAACACAAACTTTTCTCTCTTAGTTGAAGGCCGTGAACTATTCTTTCATTTTTCCCTTTCTTTTTCTTTTCTTTTCCTTCTTTTATTTTTTTTTTATTTTTTTTTTTTACAAAATATTTTTTTATTCATTGTACAGTTCATTATGCAAAAGTTTGTGGCGAAATATTACTTCTGTATTTTTTATTTTTTATTTCATTCTTTCTTTTATTAATTATTATTTTATTCATTAAACTGTTTATTATAAAATATTCTGTCTTTCTGTCGGCCATGGCAAACTTTTCTTCTTTTTTTTTCTTTAAGTCTTTCTTTTACTAATTATTGTCTTATTCATTGTACATTTCATTACACAAAATATTGTCTTTCTGTCGACGGGGCCGAATTATTTTTTTCTTTTTCTCCTTTCTTTTTTCTTTTCTTTTCTTTTTTTTACAAATTTTTGTTATATTTATTGAACATTTCATTATACAAAATCTTGTATGTCTGTCGACCGTGGCGAATATTCTTTCTTTATTTTTTTCCTTTCTTTTTCTTTTCTTTCATTCTTTCTTTTATTAATTATTGTTTTATTCATTTTACTTTTCATTATATAAAATTCTGTCTTTCTGTTGACCGTCACGAAATATTGTATCTTTTTTCAGTTCTTTTTCTTTCCTTTTTTTTCTTTTTTTCTTTTTTGTTGCTAATTACTTTTTTACTTTTATTATTTTTTTTCTATCAGCCGTGGCGAACTATCCTCTCATTTTTTACCTTTTTACTTTCATTCTTTCTTTTAATTATTATTGTTTTATTCGTTGTACTTTTCATTGCACAAAATTTTGTCATTCTGTCGACAGTGGCGAAATATTCTTTCTTTCATTTTTTCATTTTCTTTTCTTTCATTCTTTCTTTTACTAGTTATTGTTTTATTTATTTAACTTGTCATTACACAAAAGTGTGTCTTTCTTTCCACCGTAGAGAACTAGCCTTTCTTTTTTCCTTTCTTTTTTCTTTTCTTTCATTCTTTCTTTTACTAGTTATTGTTTTATTTATTTAACTTGTCATTACACAAAAGTGTGTCTTTCTTTCCACCATAGAGAACTAGCCTTTCTTTTTTCCTTTCTTTTTTTCTTTTCTTTAATTGTTTCTTTGTATAATTATTCTTTTATTTATCTATATTTTTAATTACACAAAATTCTGTCTTTCTATCGGCCAAGGTGAACAACGAAGGTCACGGAACTATTCTTTTTTTTTTCTTCTTCTTCTTTTACTAATTGTTGTTTTATTCATTGTACTTTTCATTACACAAACTTTTGTCTTTCTGAAGAATGTGGCGAACTATTCTTTCTTTTTTTTCTATCATTCTTTTTTTACTAATGGTTGTTTTATTAATTGTACTTTTCTTTATAAAAAATGTTGTCTTTCTGTCGAACGTAGCCAACTATTCTTTCTTTTTTCTTTTCTGTCATACTTTTTCTCAGGCTTGGCGAAGTTTTCATTCCACCTTTCTTTCTTTCGTTCAACCTAATGTTTAAATTTATAGTTTTTTTGTTTGTTTGTTTGTTTGTTTGTCAGAAAACTTAATTTTTCTTCTTTTTTTTTTTTAGCTGTGGTTGTCTTTCTTTCTATCAGCCAGTCAGTTAAGTTCCATACGTGATACACGCTTGGGCGATCATGTCTCGAAAGAGACATGACTGACTGGGCAGAACATTATCCCGCAGTAGGTTGCCATTGCTTTCTGCGGTAGACTGGTTGCCGACCAAGGCTATAGAACCCAATCTGTCCTGTTATTTAACCCATAACCGAAAGGAATAGACGGATTAATACCTTCCCCAAAGGTATTTGCGCGTAAGTGAATGCAATGAATTCGGCTGGAATTCGAACTCGGCTCCCCGATTTCTCGTTCCGAACCGATATCCAATGCACCACAACGCACATATTTATTGTTTAATTAACTTTTATTTTCACAGAAATGTTTTTCTTTCTCTCTGAGATGGTCGTCTTTATTACTTTCTTCCTTACGTTCTTTTTTTATTCTGTCGGCCGTGGCGAACTTTTCATTCTGTCTCTTTTTTTCTATTACTAAATCTTTTTTTTTTTTCATTGTATTTTTCATAGAGAAATTTTTACTTTTTGTCAAAGTAGCGAACATTTTATTCTGTCTTTCTTCCTTTTTTAGTAATTTTTTTCATTGTATTTTTCACTACAAAATTTATTGTCAGCATTTGTGAAATTTTCTTTCTTTTTACCTTTCTTCTTTCTTCCTTCCTAGCTTTTCCTTTCTCTTCTTCTTTCAATATTTATTGTTTAATCTAATTTATTTTTCTTTACTGTTTCTTTATCAGTATTTCTCTTTATTCTGTCTGCAGGGGATGCATTTCTTTCTTTCATATTTCTTTCTTTTTCTTTTTTCTTTCTCCCCTTAACTAATTATTGTTTTATTTATTGATTGTACTTTTCATTACAGAATTTTTTTTTTATTGAGAGTGGCGAACTTTTTTATTCTTTCTTTTTACATATTTCTCTCTCTCTCTCTCTCTTTCTTTATCTCCTCTCTCTCTTTCTTTCTTTCTTTTTTCTTTCTGTTTTTAACTAATTATTGTTTTATTTATTTTACTTTTCATTACAGAAAATATTGTCTTTCTGTCTGACGTGGCAAAATTTTTATTTCATCTTTCTTTCTTTCAACATTTTTATTTAATGTATTTTTATTTTTTGAGAATTTTTTTTCTCTCAGTTATAGTTGTTTTTCTTTTTTCTTTGTTTAATTTATTTTATTTTGTTTGCATAAAGTTTGCTTTCCTTTCTGTCTGATATGGCTGGGCTTTGTTTTTTTTTTTGTTTTTTTTTTTTGTTGTTTTTCTTCTTTCTTTCTTTCTTTCTTTCATTAATTATTATTTTATTAATTGTACTTCTGGTATAATTTTTTCGTTTTTCTTCTTCTCTTCATTTTTTCTTTCTTTTTTTTTTATAAATTAATGTTTTCTTCATTGTTCTTTTCATTACTGAAAATGTATTTTTGTCAGCCGCGTCGAACTTTTTATTATTTCTTTCTTTCTTTCTTGCTTTCTTTCTTTCTTTCTTTCTTTCTTTCAACAATTATTTATCTATTGTATTTTCTTAATTGAAAATTTATTTTACTTTTTCCCATCTGTGATTTTCTTTTTTTCTTTCTTCCTTTCTTTCTATTTTCACATTTATTGTTTAATTCATTTTATTTTATTTACAAAATGTTTCTGATAGATAGAAAAGAAAAATGGTTGGTATTATTATCGTTTTATTCATTGTACTTTTCATTATACAACAAAATGTTGTCTTTCTGTCAGCCTTGGTGAACTATTTTTTTTTTCTGTCATTTTTTCCTTTACTAATTGTTGTTTTATTCATTGTGTTTTTCATTATACAAACTTTTGTTTTTCTGTCGAACGTGGCGAAATATTCTTTCCTTTTTTTCTTTGTTTTTTTTTCTTTTCTGTCATTTTTTTCTTTTTCTTCTTTCATTAAATATTATTTTATTAATTGTACTTTTGACGTCCATTTATTTTATTTTTCTCTTCATTTCTTTTTTTCTTTCTTTTACAAATTAATATTTTATTCATTATTTTTTACATTACTGAACGCGGCGAACTTTTTGTTCTTCCTTTCATTCTTTCTATGTTGCTTTTATTCAACATTTTTTATGTATTTATTGTATTTTTCTTTACTGAAAATTTATTTTTCTTTCTCTCCGTTGTAATTCGCTTTCTTTTTTTCTGTTTTTCATTATTTATTCTTTTCTAAATTTATTTTATTTTTTTCTCATTCAGAAAGTTTTTTTTCTGACAGATATTATTGTCTTTCTTCTTCCTTTATTTCTTTCATTCTTTCTTTTACTAATTATTGTTTTATTAATTCTAATTTTCATTACAGAAAAAATGTATTTCTATCAGCCGCAGAAAACTTTTCATTCTATGTTTTTCTATCATTCTTTCTTTTTTTAGTAATTATTTTATTTAGTTACTTATTTAATTTATTGTATATATATTTTAATTGCAGTAAAATGCAGACATTCTGTCGGTTTTTACGGATTTTTTTCTTTCAGTTTTTATTTATTCTTATTTATCTATTTATTTTTCTAATTATTGTTTTGTTTTGTTGTTTTTCGTTTGTTTGTTTTTTTCATTTCTATTTTCATTATAGACATTTTGACGTTCTGTCGGCAAACTTTTATTTATTTATTTATTTATTTTGTTATTTATTTATTTATTTATTTATTTTTTACTAATTATTGCATTTTTCATTACAAAAAATATTGTCTTTCTGTAAGCCGTGGCGAAATTTCTTTTCCATCTTTCTCTTTTACAACATTTTTTAAATTTTATTGTATTATTTTTCTTCGCACAAAATCTTTTTTTGTTTTTCTCTCGGCTCTGGTTGTGATTCTTTCTTTTTCTTTTTTTTCTTTTTTTTACTAATTGATTTTTTCATTGTATTTTTCATGACGCATAACTTGGTAGTTTTTCTTTTTTTCTTTCTTTCATTTTTTTATTGTTTAATTCATTGTAACTTTCTTTACAGAAAATTTTGTTTTTCTTTCCTTTTGTGGTTGATTCTTTCTTTCTTGTTTCTTTTTATTAATTTTTTTTTTTTCATTTTTATATATCATTCCAGAAAAATTTGTCTTTTTATCGGCCGGGGCAATCTATTCTTTTTTTTTTTATATTCATTCCTTCTTTCTTTCTTTCTTTCTTTCTTTCTTTCTTTCTTTACTAATTTTTTTTATTTTTCTGTATTTTTTATTACAGAAAATATTGTCTTAATGTCAGTCGTGGTGAATTTTTCATTCTTTCTTTTTTTCAACATTTTTTATTGTATTTTTTTTTTTTTTGCAGAAAATTTGTTTTTCTTTCTCTCAATTGTTGTTATCTTTCTTTTTTCAGTATTTATAGTTAAATTTATTTCATTTTTTGATTGTTTGTTATTCTTTTTCTCTAATATGATTGTCTTTTCTCCTCCCTATCTTTTACTAATTATTGGTTTATTCATTATCATTACAGAAAATGTTACCTTTCTGTCAGCCGTCGTAAACTTTTCATTCTATCTTTCTTTCTTTCTTTTCAAGCAATTATTGGTTTATCGTTGTAGGCTTTATAACAGAGCGGTTGGCCATGGCAGGTTTCCCAAATAATTTTTTAATATATTTTATCTGCTGCGTTTATTATGATTTTTTTTATTTTAGATATACATCAGGCTAACTGAAAAGTTAAAAAATAGATATACATAGAAAACACTTTCAAGAACCTCCATTTCCTCATTATTTAATCCAAAACGCATACAAAAAAAAAATACAACCGCAAAAAAGATAACGATATTTTTAAGAGCAACAACAACAACGATGACAATAAACTAAATAAATCAAAGATTTAATACAACCTACTAACTCCCTAACATCTACTATCCAAAACAATTAACCCAATCTTAACAATATCAAAATTATTACAACATTCAAAATTATTATGAATATGATCGGAACCAAAAATATTCATAACAATAATAATTCTGAAGCAAGTAAATATATATAAAATAAACCATCAGAACTGTTCTTTACAATACACTAGGAAAACTTGTTGAAATTTTAAAAAAAACTTATATTTGAACACTAAAAGGATCTTATACACAACAACTTATCAAATGCATTAGTCATATAAAGAAGTAAATTCAAACACAACTTCGATCTAAAGAATGCCATAGTTGGTAAAACACAAAGTGACTTAGACGGAAACTTCTTGAGAATGTCACTGTCGAATATTACCAAAATATAAATCTGGGTCCCGGAATTTCTAAAATACCTCCTTTTCTGAAAGAAATACTTTTTCCAAACCAACATACATGACTCTATAAATGTTAAAAAATTAAAAGTGGAAAAATTCATAATCTTCTCTTATTTAAAACATATAATTCATAAATTAATCACAACTTAAAATAATATAAATAATAATTAAATTATAATGAAAAACAAAAAAATGATTTAACAATATTTACGCATTTTTGTTTATTAGACATTAAATTTCATCACTAATCATCCTCCATAATTTAACTTGACTTTTTAGTTAGCCTGATATATATATATATATATATATATATATATCTTATCGCAACTTACACCTCTGAAGATGATCTTAGAAGATTGAAAGTACTTGGGAAGATCGAGAAATGTTTAATAAAATCAAAGTTACAGCGCATTTCTTCCATTTTTCAATTATTGTACGCGAAGTACAAACAGATTTTATTAACAATAAGCAGACATAATGTTTGCAATTTATTTAATCTGACATTTCAAAAAGAAAATGTTCTACTTAAATACACAAATTTTAAATTATATAATTCAGTAGCTCGTCATAACAAAATCATGAGCCTTTCTAAACATCGTATTTTGGCTTTAATTTCAGTTGAAAATAACGACAAAAATTCTCCAACATTTGGATAATTTTTCATTAAGTTGGTTCAAAGCTTACAACTCACATGAGCCATCTTCAGAGAAGTTATAAGGACGGTAACACAAAAACATCCACCATCAGCGACGATTTTATCTTGTGTTGATATAAAACTCCGCTAAGCAACAGTAATAGTTACCAAAAATAACAAACGCAGTTCGCAAATTTGCAATGCGGTTCTATGACGTCACACCGCGTGATAACACGAAATGACAACAGAACCATATATTTAAATGCAATGTAATGTGTTATGACCAGATTTAAACGTGATTTTATTAAGTGTGTGTTATTTGGATTTAATGTAGATGGCCTCCAATATCTGGAGGTTCTTTTTACTGTGTGTATGAGTGAGGATTATTATATTGTTGACTAAAATTTGTCTGATATTAGCTACATGGTTATGTTTTTCTGAGAAACGTTGTTTAATTGTACTCTGATCATAAATGTGACAGGTAAGTCTACGCGAGAGCGTGGTTGTAATAAAACCAATATATGTAGTGGTTTTATTATTAGTACCAGATATACAATCTCTGAACGGGCATGGAAATTGATACACTACATTGGTTTATTGTAGAGAATTTAGTTTAGTGCTTGTAGGGTTATAAGGTCAATCGCTTTAAATTTTTTTAATAATATATGATGAGTTTAATTTGATTATTACTATTCACTGGTTTAACATTTCTACGTATTATGTTTTTAAGAGTTTTTTTTTTTTTATCCAGTCTGTAATTATTATGTATTTGGTTGCAATAGTATAAGTTAATAGTGTTATGTTTATTTTGGTGTACACCATTATTATTAATATTATCAGTATTGTTAGAGCTATTGTTAAGTTTGTTGAGATACATTTTAATTTGTTGATCAATAACTGAGTTAGGAAATCCATTATTGACTAGTGTTTGCTTAATGTTGTGTAATTCTTTATAAAATATGGACTTGGAAGAAGATATCATTTGTGTGTGTTGAATTTAGTTTTTTATAACAGCCAACTTATACAGCTATCACTATCAGCTATTTTAATTATATTTTAAATTATACTGGTATCTATATATATATATATATATATATATATATATATATATATATATATATACGTGTGTGTGTGTGTGTGCGTGTGTGTGTGTGTGGAAAATAAGACAGTCAAGTCTTATTTTCACACACATAATTGGAGTAGATAGACTGAACTATCGCCCAGTTCACACTCCACCCACGTCTATTGAACAGGTAAGAAAAAAAAGTAAGAAACAGACTATCACCGCTCGGTGTTCACCTCGGAGTCCACTTTTATTTTTACATGCTCTCTATCCCTAATATTGAACACATTTACCCATAAATATAGCAAACCTTAAAACAATATTTATCATATTTATCTTCTGATAAACAGTAGATCACTAAGGCTATATTTATAACACGCGCGTGCGCGCAAGTACACACACACACACATAAGAACCAAATACAAATCTTTTATATATCCACCCGAAATCTAACCCTAACCCTACATTTGTACCCTCATCAATAGAATATAGAATTCGTAGAAATTCAGCAAATGAAGAAGTGTTTCATAAGCAAGCAAAATGTTTATAACACTGCCTTAAAAAATAGTGGATACAAAACCCCAAATATTTAATATGTAAAAGAGGAAGGCAACCCCCGAAAAAAAAACAATAGGAATAGAAATATTAATTGGTACACACCCACTTTTAACCTAGTAGTAAATTGGGAAGAAAGTCCTCGCTTTAATTAAGAAATACTTTCCCCAAAAAAAACCATTAAGTAAGATTTTCAATAAAAATACTATTAAATTAAGTTATAAAAAATTATAAAAAATCACAATAATAATATTTTTAATATATATATATATATAAAACGGTCACTCTTCCAAAAGAATCTTCACACATTTAAAATTACTATGTAGTGCAACAATCGGAAAATAAATATACTGAATACAACACCCTTAAGAATGGCTGAAGTACTGTCCGAAAGCACTTGAAACAATAAAATTCATGGACAAGTTTTATATTCTTTAGCTTCGAAAAAATGAAAAAAATGTTAGAATGCACACAAAACTCAATAAAAGATTGATTAGAATATTCCTGTCGGACGTATTCAATGAAACATGCTTAAAAGAAGGATTGCTGTTCAAATACGCATTATACAAATAGAAAAAGAAAGATATAGATATATTTAAAATTGTTGCAGGAAATATTAGAGATGAATGTCATATCCTGTATACGAAACGTTACAATTTTAGTGAATTACATATTTACTTGATTTCTGCCTGTTCTCACTTGCATATCTTCCACGACAACAAAGTGTTTTAAAAAATATATTCTAGGAGAAAATATGCGACAGGAATTTGTAAAAATCTAAAATTAAATTAGTTTAGAATGTGAATATTTAATTCGGTGAAAAAAAAATTTGAAATATTTTAGGTTTTATATTAACGAGGAAAGAAAGATTTACCTCATTATATTGCATGTCAGCAAGTTAAATATTTGATTAATGGGTTCGAAAAGACAGATTCAATGTTTGTCAACTTAACAGATATGAACAGGCCGATATTGAAAGTAAATTTTGTAAGCACTGCTTAGATGTGGCACAAGGTCGAAAGTATGGAGGCAACCAGTGATGATCTAACTTACAGTTGTAACACTTTCTAGCGAGACAAGCTCGCTAACATTTACACCAGGCAGAGGTACCCAAAGACCGATATAGATAGGTTATTTTCTAAGGGCCGGTTAGTTGTGGAAGAAAGTATAGGGTACCTAGTGAAGATCGAACTCACTATTCAGTTGTAACAGGTTCTAGCAAAACAAGCTTGCTAACCATTACACCAAGTCTAGGCGCCCGCAGATAGATACATACATACATACATACATACATACATACATACATACATACATACATACATACATATGAATAGCCCAAGATAGTTAATTTATTAAACGCCGCTTAGAAGTGGCACAAGGCCGAAAGTATTGGGTACCCAGTGAGAATCGAACTCACTAATCAGTTGTAACATGTTCTAGCAAAACAAGCTTGCTAACCATTACACCAAGTCGAGGCGCCCGCAGATACATACATACATACATACATACATACATATGAATAGCCCAAGATAGTTAATTTATTAAACGCTGCTTAGATGTGGCACAAGGCCGAAAGTATTGGGTACCCAGTGAGAATCGAACTCACTAATCAGTTGTAACATGTTCTAGCGAGACAAGCTAGCTAACCATTACACAAAGTCGCGTAGATAGATAGATAGATAGATAGATAGATAGATAGATAGATAGATAGATAGATAGATAGATATGGACAGCCCAAGATAGATAAGAACTAACAGAGTGGGTGAAATAGTGGAGTAATACGAAGTGATATTGCGTGCCAAAGTGCTAAACTTCGATGAACGGTAAACAAGGGCATTAAGACATCGCTTGTTTATACAGCCGCGGGCAATTGTTGAAATCTCAAATTATCTCGCTCCAAAGTGCATTAAAACAAATAAGCAAATGCAACACTCCGAAATGCATTATCTAACTTATTTTATGCAGATTGACTTAGTTTCATACACACACACACATACACATATATATATGTGTGTGTGTGTGTGTGTATGTGTGTGTGTATTTGAAATAAGAGAGAGAGAGAGTGAGAGAAAGTTCAATATGTGGAACAAAAGTTAATCTGCATATATATATATATATATATATGTGTGTGTGTGTGTGTGTGTGTGTGTGTGTGTGTGTGTGTGCTAAAAGATTCAAAAATTTCTAGGTCCACCGAGTCTCTAATATATGACAAAACATTATTATTTGCTTCTTTTTGTGGGTGTTAGGTGATGGAATGTCCTTTTTGCCAGACCCAATTCTTTAAGCATCCCATGTGTATCGAAGGCATATATATATATATATATATATATATATATATATATATATATATATATATATATACATAATGTCCGACATTGATGGCACATAACATAGCATAACAACACCCCCCCCATCAGTTTGTCCTTTCTAATGCATTTTGAACTTTAACCCCATGGATGATTATAACTCTAAGAAGCAGCATAATCGCTATTGTATACTGCATGTAATCCCAAATGGGTGTTACTGCTTCAGAGGTAGTAAAAAATATTCGTATACTATATACGAGTAATGTGAAATTTCGTACATGTTAGTCCACAAGTTGTCACTGCGATGTACCTGCCACGCCTCTGGATGACGAATCAGTCAAAATGAGGATATTATAAAGGAGTATATTGAATTATATTTGCTTCAAAACGCAAGATATTTGATGCAAACAAACTTAATACCATGTTCAAGTTTATCATCCTATTCACACTTCGCTCCTGTTTTTTTTTTTAACAGGACTTTTTTTAAACAAGACAAGGTTTATCCCTTGTTTTAAAAGAACCAGTCTCAATAAATTTTAAAACCGTATCCGCGTCCTTGTGAGTGCTTAATTCTTTCTACCCCGTAACCCTTTTCCCACGTACGAAATGTCGGAAGCCTGTCCTGTCTCTATCATTATTTCCATGGAAAGTATTCAGACGAACTGCATTCCTTAGTTTTACCAGTTCAAACATTCACTGTCAAGACCTGGCATACCACGCACATTATAGCGAATCACCCTCATCCCATTCGTATTCAACTCCAGCATCTTCTTTCCATGAACGACTGCTTTGTGGAACCAACTCCAGATCACAACAATATTTATCTGTTCAAGTCTAGGCTTAACCGATATCTTCCCCTCATATCTCCATAAACTGTGCCTCAAGAGGTTCAGGGCTTTGCACCGGATAAAATATTATTTTAAAATAAAGCTAGACATGGACGGCGGAATGAGAACAACCTACCCAAAAGGTTTCAGTTCAAAATTACCTGAAGGTTACCTGGATTGTCTGACACCTGAAGAAGTTCGGAGGGTAAAACTGTCGAAAAGTTATGAGTGTAAGAGCCAAGATTGAGCACATTACTTAGTCTGTAAATAAATCTCAGATTCTTTCATTAAAGTATTTTTTAACGAATAGGCTATTTTGCCGATTCTGTTAAAATCGACATCAAGGTTATTTTGCCGGTCTCGTTAAAACAAACACCAAGGCTATTTTTTTTAATCATCTCACCCCAAGCAAGGCATTCTACTGCCACTATTGCGCAGGGGGTTACATAGGGGAAAGTGATGAGAAAGAGGGGTTAGTTATAGGAAATGCCAGGAGGAGGGTAAAGACAGATGAGGATACCGAGGATGTGGGTGGAGTAGATGGAAAAAGAACTTGAGAGAATGGATGCGAGTTAGTGAGATAGGAGATGTCTATTGACCTTACATTTAAATTTCTGGAGGTTGTAGCTGTCGGAGAAGCAAGTATATGGAAGGAAATTTCACAGGTGGGAAGTGCGTGAAAAGAAGCGGTTAGAGCAGAAATTGCAGTTACATTTTATCGGTTTCACTGTAAAAGGGTGGGACCTAGTTGCTAATCTAGTATCTCGTGTAAATTCATACCTAGGAGGCACCAGTGATCTAAGTTCATCGGAGCAGAAGCCGTGAAAGTATTTATAGAAGAGACACAGGGAATCCACGCCCCGACGGTGAGAGAGCGACTGCAGCCGAGCTGCTAAGTCGGTATCGATCACATTGCAGATTCTCCGCTGGATTTTGTTAATAACCCCGAGGTGAATAGCAGGGGCACCCGACCAGATGTGGCAGCAGTATTCAATACACGGGTAGATGGTAGATTTATATATGTGTAGAATGGACTTAGGCGGGAAAAACTTCCTGATTCTGCACAGTGAACCGACCTTCTTGGCAGCAGATTTAGCAATGGATTCGATATAGTCATTCCACTTGAGGTCCGCTGAGAGTGTGATGCCAAGGAGGCGTAGTGTTTTACTCTCAGGGAGGCCAGACTGTTCCATGCTAATGGGAGGTGAGTAGGAGCGATTGTCTATGATGTTTAATAGAGAGCAGCTTCGTTTTGGAAGCATTAAAATTTACGAGCCATTTCTTTCCCCAGTCCATCAAGCATTGGAGGTCCTTCTCAAGCTCGGCAGCAAGGTTCGCTTTGTCAACATCAGCAAATTTTTGATCGAGGCGAGAGTAAACGGTGGTGTCGTCGGCGTACATGCCTACTTGGGATCTTATAACATCGGGGAGATCGTTAATGCAGATCATAAAAGTGTAGGCCCTAGAATAGAGCCTTGAGGGACACCCGCGTTCGTATGGTAGTTTTGGGAGGCATGTCCGTTTAATACTACCTTCATTGTGCGATTAGAGAGAAATGACTGGATTAGGTCAAACAATGGTCAATTTATACCATAGCTCTGCAGCTTGCGTAGAAGGCCAGCATGCCAGACCCTGTGAAACGATTTGGAAATATACAGGGCAACGGTTTGAGCTTCGCCATTGTTGTCGAGAGCCTGGTATATATACTCTGTGATGGTCGTTAGCATATCAGCAGTAGACTTGGTGAAGCGGAAACAATACTGTTTGTCCGAGAGGAGCCTGTGGGCTGTGAAATGCTGAACCATCTCGGCGTTGATAATGGCTTCGAACACTTTGCCAAAGATTGGTAGGAGGCTAATAGGTCGATAATTAGCGGGGTCCGAGGGTTCTCCAGTATTCTTAAATATAGGAACTACAGAGGAAGACTTCCAACAGGCAGGAAAGCAGGAAGCAGATAGGCAGTAGTTGTAGAGCTTAGAGAGGACAGAGGAGAGTTCAAGGGCACATTTATTCAAGACTATGATTGGGATTCCGTCTCCTTCGCTCGTTTTATGAGGGCCAAGCTTAGAGATTATGCTAGAGACCAGCGAGTGGGTAATGTGGATGTCATTCAGTTGGGCATCAGTTCTAGGTGGGATGTCGAGTATAGATACTCCAGACTTGAGTTGGTGGAAAATCTGCGAGCAAAGCATTCAGCCTTGTCCCTTAGAGGGGATATTGAGGTTTTACTATTGTTAAGCACACTTTTACAGAATCACCAGTAGTCTTTGTGCCGAACTTACAGGATGCTATGCGTTGCTTCATTCTGGCAGCAAACAACATCTTCGCTTCATTGAGTATTTTTTGCACTTATTACGTGCTGAGGCGAAAAGGCGCCTGTTACGGTCGGATGCGTGGCTTCTGTAAAGCCAGAAGAAGTGATTCCGGTGGGCAATGGTGACCGAGCAAGCGGGCGAGAACCAGGGGGACGAATGGGATTTATGCTGAAACTTCCTAGCAGGGATGAATGCATCGATGCCAGCCTTAACCCAAGTGGAGACCTCGGTTGCACAGTCTTCAACAGGAAGACTAAAAACATTGTTCCACGGAACATCACACAGGAAGTCGCAGAACAAGTCCCAGTTTGCTCTTTGGTAGCAGTAAGATATTCTGCTGGTCTGAGTTTCTTGGGTGGCGTGGGAGTGGAAGATGTTAACGGAAACTACCGCATGGTCAGAGTTTCCGAGAGGGCAGAGCTGCTTGACATTGCAAGAGTCTGGGATGGAGGTGATGCAAGAGTCTGGGTTTGCCGGTCTCGTTAAAATTGAGACCAAGGCTATATTGCCGATCACGGTAAAATAGAGATCAAGGCTATTTTGCCGATCCCGGCAAAGTAGACATCAAGGCTATTTTGGCGATCCCGGTAAAATAGACAGCAAGGTTATTTTGCTATTTTGCTATTTTACCGGTAAATATTGTTATTATCATGAAGGGCAGGTAATGTTACAAATAGCAACACACAGATTTAACATAGAAAATTTATTTATTTCTGCTATCATGTTTATGGAACCTTGACATCATCAGCGCAGATATGTAGGCAGGACTTGAACAATATGGATTCTGTTGTCTTCAGTAGGCACACCTGAAGTGTATTGGCAAATATACTTTAGAACATGTACAAATTACAATCCACTACAAAGTGTACATTTTGTTTCGACATTGAAAGGACAATGTCTCATCAGGTAGTAAACGCTATTTTTGAGGAGAGATGGAAAATTCGTTTCCTTATATTGGTGAATTTTTGTGCGCGAGGTAAAAAGGGTAGGGAAATTAATATTCGGAGACCCTCCTAGGCAAAATAGACACTCTGGTTATTTTGCCGACAAATATTTTTATGAACAGATATATTTACCAAAATTACACAAAAATATCTTGAAATACTAAAGAGTAAGTTTATTCAAGAAAATCGCCTTTGGTTACTACCACGGCCTGCAGACGATTTCGGAATCTCCTGCATCTCTTCTGGACGGTCTCCTTGTTTAAGTTGGTGATGGTGCTATAATTCTTGCCTTCAGTTCATCTTTGGTGTAACATGGAGTTTTTTTTTTTTTTTTTTTTTTTTTGTCTCTTGCTTAACTCTGCCCCACACATGATAAACAAGTGGTTTTCGGTCTGGGGGGCTAAATGGCGAGATGTAACGAGTGGTTTCAGAAATTACCTGACAGCCATGGCTGGGTGCTGATGCTTGTGTGGCATGATGCAGAGTCCTGTTGATAGATACAGGGTTTTTTCAGTAGCTACCCTCTTGATCCAGGGCAGCACTGCCTCCTCAAGCCACTTGATGTAGGCCTTCGTGTTGCGTCTGAGGTCATGTGGGAAGATGAATGGAGGCATAACGTCGCAATCACTAGTGATAACTCCAAATATCTTCGTAATTACGCTTTCTAAATCCTCAGTGCTGTCCTCAGATTGATACCTAATCACTCTGAAATGTTAATATGAAAGCTTCCGGCGCGAATGCCAAGCAGTTCAGCATGCCCTTTCCAAATTACTGACGGTGTGAACTGCGTCATGGCGCTTATTTTTTCACAGACGGTTCCCAACTGACCCTACTATACTGTGTAGTCGAAAATATAAATAAATAAACAACGAGCACGCGAGAAATTAATATATCAAATGGCGATATCTACTTTCTGACAGAATTTCTATCATTTGCAAAGCTACATCCCAGGGGTTTGCATAATTGCCAGTTGACCACTTTTCCTCCCCAATCATGTAACATCGTTGAAGTAGAATTCCTTCTATCGCTTAAGAATTTACCTGTTTCCATCTGAAATGCTTTATCTTTACAAGGGTCACATGGTCCTGGGCATGACGGTACTGTAAACTGCATCCGGCAGCAAGGCCTCTGATTGAGAGGTTGTGAGAAGCATGGAACCACCTCTTAATTGCTGTTGTTCCCAGGTCCACCCTGACCCGGAGTGGTAGCACCTGTTAGGGTCCCAGCTATGTGCAAATAGTTAACCCCCAAACTGGGGTTAAAACACTATGAAAGTATAAACATACACTTTTATATACATAAAAATAGACTTTTATAGAAAAATATACATCTTTGAATGACAAATATTACCAACAATACATCTTGAAGGAAAAAAAGATAAATTATTACCCTAACACATTTTTGAAGGAAAAAAATTATTCTCAGCAAAACATTTTGGAAGACGAAACTAGAAGACATTTTCAGTTTTCTAAAATAAAAAAGAATAAAAAGAAAAAAATTTCTGTCCGAGGACAGAGATGAATCTGAGAAAAATCATATTGTGTAGAAGCCCGGTCCCGAGGAACATTGTCCCGAGGCCGCGCCACCCCATTTCACCAAAGGAGTGGCCCAGGTGCTAGTCACCAGGGCCAGCGCAACCGGCGGTCGCGGGGACTGGAGAATTTTTGTTCCTTCGCCCGTTCGTACGCGTCCGGGCTCCCCACGTTAAAAAATGACCTTGTGTCACATCTCGCTCCAGTGGGAGAGTAGGGTAAATGAAATTACCATAAATAAAACATATCTGAGAGAAAAAGAAAAGAAAGAATTGACTCAGTAATTTGTTTTTTGTGGCTTATTAAATATTTGCAGGTTATTTAAAGCCAGAAAATATTTTTAGATTGTATGAATCTTTTGGGGATAATAATGATTTACTGCTATTGACTGAAGTTCTACTAATTAACCCATAGCTGGGTGTGGGGAAAGTGAAGATGTTATCCATTACACCACTTGCATATCAAAGTTTACAGCACGGCCGAAGCGCCCATCCATCTAGATTCGACTTCACTGATCTTACGAGAACTGGTGTTTCAACTTGATTCGGCCGCAAAAAGAAAAAGAAAAGAGGAGTATGCAAGGAGGGGAAATAGAGAAAAAGAGAGAGCTGAAAATGCAGTAAGAAAAAAGGTGTTTCAATTCTGTTTTTTTTTCCGAGTTCTTATAATGAATTAAATATATTTTGATTAGTTCAAACAGTCGAACAAAAAACGTAAAAGCAATTAAAAGGTGAAAAAGTCTTTTAGAAAACCAAGCCGCGTTTGAAGCAACATCTGAAACGTACCTCTTTCTGGATGTGCGTTGTGGTGCAGTGGATATCGACTCGGAACGACAAATCGGAGAGCTGAGTTCGATTTCCAGTTGAATTCCTCGCATTCACTTACGCACAAATACCCTTGGGAAAGGTATTAATCAGTCTCTTCTCTCCAGTTATGGGTTAAATAATAGGGAAGATTGGATTCTATAGCCTTGGATTGCAACTAGTCTACCACAGAAAGCTATGGCAATCTACTGCGGGAATATCTTCTGCCCAGTCAGTCATGTCAGTCATGTCTCTTTCGAAACATGATCGCCTAAAGCGTGTATCACGTATGACACTTAACTGACTTCTTTCTGCCACCCATCAGCATGGCTGATATTAACCTTGAGGTTCCTTCTCGTGCTAATGTTCTCGGCTAACATGAAGTTGAAATGCTACATTGAATTAATTGCTCCGTTAGCTGCTAAGAATGTTGTTTCATTGTGTCGTGCTAAACAGTTTTTCTCTCCAGAATCTGTCCTACATACATATAAATCTACCATTCATCCATGCTTTGAATATTGCTGCTGCACATAGTCTGGTGCTCTCGCTAGATATCTAGAGATTCTTAATAAAATCCAGAGAAGAATCAGCAATGTTATTGGTCCTGATCTGGCATCTCTGCTTGAGTAACTTTCCCGCC
Source organism: Ascarosepion bandense (assembly GCA_037127315.1). NCBI lineage: Eukaryota > Metazoa > Mollusca > Cephalopoda > Sepiida > Sepiidae > Ascarosepion > Ascarosepion bandense. The sequence goes on along the minus strand of JBBBDQ010000750.1, from coordinate 4,481,458 downwards.
GCCGTAAAGTTATCTCCCTGTGTCTTTAATAGAAATACTTCCATAACAACTATTCGGGCAAGTTCTTTGCCATGGCACCTAAACTAAGCGCAGTACTAGACTGGTGACGAGATATCACCAATTTACAGTTGAGTTGGCAAGACATGACCGTAAGTTCTATGCTAACAGTTTCTTTTCACGCACCTGGAACTCTCTTCCGCCTCCATGCTTTAATCTTCAACTCTTTAAATGTAATGTCAATCATTCTCTACTGTCTGCCTGATTATCCTTTTTTATTTTTGCTCTTTAGTAAAAATTCTGTTTTCTAATTCTTCCATACCAATAACCCATGTGCTTTAGTGACTTCATTGCCTTCCTTGGGGTGAAATTGATTTTCAAAAAAGTCATAAGCGATCAGATAAACTAGAAATGACGTATAAGAACACTCGCTATAGGCAGACAACTATAGCTAGTTTGAATGTATAACTTGACTTTTAAGGAGAATAATATTATGAGAAAGGCAGAGACAAAGGGATAAAATAAGCGTTCAAAGCAGATAGACAGATATAAAACTGAAAGAGAGTGGATGATGAGCGAGGGAGATTGAGAGGGATAGTGTGAGAGAGAAAGATTAAGGTATAGAAATGCACAAAGAGTGAAAATGGAGAGTAAGATAATAAAGTGAGAAGAGAAAGAGGTGGAGAGTTGAATGGAGAATCAGGTGAAGAGAAAGAAAAAAAATAGAGGATGCAGTTTTCGTGCAGAGGTGTTGCAGAGGTCATTTCCCTTGCGTTGTTTCTCGGTGCATTTAATTTGTTCTGCCACTCTGTCGTATGAGCGATGCTGTTCCTTAGACAATAACCGGACAATCAACGGCCGTCATTTTAACAGGAGACCTGGGTAGGGAAGAACAGTGTGTGGCGTTAGGCGAATAATGAATAAATAAAGACGCTCCAACCTATTGCCATCCAACCCATACAATCGTCATTCGGACCCACGTCCCTGCCTCTGTGACACCCACCTTCAACATTCAGGACTGACTAAATTGGAAGGGTTCACCGTGAGAGTATGGGGGTGAAGTGGGTCGGACCAAAGAACAGAAGGTGCGTTGGTCTGTGGGAAGTATGACGGATCGGAAAGGTGAACGATGAGTAAAGTGTGCGTAGCGATTCAGCGAAGATTAGCTTGGAGACATCAGCGCTATTGTCCAATGGAGAAAAATTAGAGAAAAATGGAGCAAAATGTTGTTCGGATGATCAGTTGCAGGTGTGGGGGCTGGAAGTGTCTAAGGAAGATGCTTTTGTTAGATGGTCAATGTTTTGAACCTGCGTATTCATAGATAGATAGATAGATAGATAGATAGATAGATAGATAGATAGATAGATAGATAGATAGATGGGAGGACTGACTGAGATAGATAGATAGATAGATAGATAGATAGATAGATAGATAGATAGATAGATAGATAGATAGATAGATAGATAGATACTGACAGTCTCGAATAGCTAGATGACATCAAGAAGTAAGGCTTGGGCGCCCTGGTTTATTGGTAAATATGGCCTGACCTAGAAACCATACCTGTACGCAAATTTGTTATTTTTTCTTTAAAACGTGTCCTATGTTCGTTGGTAACGCTCGTTGTATTTATTTTCCTAAGAATTTTACACAAATATCTTTTATAACAATGAAAACATGAAAATGTAAACGTCGAACAGCCTAAGTTTAAATTAAGTACCTCCACTCAACTGCCAAAAAAACAGCATAGCGTGATGTTAAAAGAGCTCAAACTTAATAAAATCAGTGTTATCATGAAAATGTTTATACTACTATTAAGAGGAAATATCAATTTTTTTCTCATTTTTTTAAAAATGTTAATTCTTTCTAACACGTTCGAAATTTCAATTAAAATTTCTTTTTTTGTTGTCCTTCAGCGATTATATCGTGTTGAATGCACCGGTTCCCGGCCAATCACTGAAGTTAAGCAACATCGAGCTTGGTCAGTACTTAAATGGGTGACCATTTGGGAATACCAGGTGCTGTAAACGTAAGGACCAAAAATGGTCTACCGGTCCTCCAGACTTCGGAGTTGGTCGCAGGGCTAACAACCATGACCCGTAAAAAACAGTTTGTTACAGAAACAGCAACAAAACATTGCTGCCCTATGCACCATTGGGTTTGATGGATGAAGATTACGGAAGTTGTTTTTTTTTTTTGGCGTTTGAAAGACACATTAATTTGAAAATGCTTCGCTCTCTCAACTGTACCTCTTCTACAAATACTTTCACGGCTTCTGCTCCAATGAACTTAGTTCACTGGTACCCCCTATGTATGAATTTACACGAGCTACTAGACTAGCAACTAGGTCCCACCCTTTTACAGTGAAACCGATAAAATGTAACCGTAATTTCTACTCTAACAGCTTCTTTTCTCGCACTTCCTGCCTTTGGAATTCCCTTCCGTATACTTGCTTCCCCGACAGTTACAATCTCCAGGAATTTAAATATAAGGTCAATAGACATCTCCTATCACACTAACTCGCATCTTATCTCTCAAGCTCTTTTCTCCATCCACTCCACCCCATTACACTGGTATTCTCATCCGTCTATTACCCTCCTTCTGACATCCCCTATAACCTACCACTCTTTCTCATCACTTTCCCCTATGTAAATCCCCTGCGCAACAGTGACAGGAAAACTGCCTTGCTTGGGGTGAAATGATTAAAAAAAATAAAAATCAATTGTCTGATTTTAATGAAATTTTCAGGACTTATTCACAAATGAATTAAATTATTTAGGCAATTATTATTTTTACAAAATCTAGATTAAAATACATATTTTTACATCTCTTAACCCTACTTCAATTAAGTGCATAAAACTTCTAGAAATGCTTTATCTATACCAAATTTTTATCTATTATTTAAATGCATGACTCATTGGGAAATGAAAATCATGTACTTTTTTTTTATTACGAGACTATTTTTCCGAAAATATACTCCGAATAGTAAAATCAAAAATGCATTAAAATTATGCTACTTTTAATGTAAATAAAGTTTTAACTGATTTTATAAATAACATAATTTTAGGATATCATATTCTGAAGAAAAAAAAATTCGATGAATAATGAATTTTTATAAGAATTGTTTTCATTTTTTTTTTTCTAATTAAAGTTTCAAACGTCGTTTTAAATTTCTTTCAGTTACTCAGTGTCTTTGGTTAATAATTCATTAAAAATAAACTTTATTTACAAATTGAAAATCCATAAGCTTAATACAAATCATTTAGAATTAAAATTTTTAAAATAATTTCTAATTTTTTTATTATGTTAAACTGCACATATTGATATTGAGCATTTTTAAGGCGTGCTATATTTATGGGCTAAAGAACCCAAAAAATATAGCACACCTTTAAAATATATTTTACCATTTATATATAAATGAGAGGTGAATTTTTACATTTCTCCAAAGTATTTGTACAAAATATATACAACAGTCTCTATCGGAATTAGAACTTTGCTTGCCGATTCCATTTTAACACCTTTAACTATTATCTATCCAATTATGAAATATTGTTCTTGTTCTCTGTCTCTATTCGCTTTTTTCTTTATGTTTTTTTTTCTTAGCATTTCTTTCCTTCTTTTTATTTTTATTTCTTTTTCTTCTTTTTTCCTTCTTTCCTTATCTCATTCTATCGTCATTTTTCCTTTCCTGTTTAGTTTGCAATATCGTTTCTTTTTTAATGATTTTTCTTTTAATTATCATTATACACGCCCAATAGCTGAGAGTGTTCTAATTCATTGCTGAATGAACGCTGCGTAGATGCCAGAGTAACTACTGTTTTTCAAAGTCTACCATTCTTCCAGAGTGCTCAATCAGGGTGTGAGAGCGTAAATATTCATCTTCAGACAGATCTGTTTCGCTATATCACAGCTCATCAGTATGGTTAGACAGCCGATTGTCTTTTACCCATGATTGAAACCCGACCGAATTGGCGTCAGTCGGCGATTCTACCTCTCTGAGGAGGCAATATATGAAACTGGAGACTGAGGTCAATAAATAATAAGGTGTTGACTTTAGTATCCAGTTTATTATGAATAAATAAATAATTATATATTTTGTAACGTGATAAGTTCCGACTTGGGAGCTCGACTCCAGCCACTTACATACCGCCGGGTTGTGGCTTCACTCTGTCTATTCTATAATATATACATGGCTTCTGCTCCGACGAACTTAAGTTACTGGTGACCTCGCTACTAGAATTTACTCGTGCAATCAGACTGGCAACAAGGTCCCACACATTTACAGTAAGATCAACCAAATGCACCCATCAATTAAGTCAACACTATATATATATATATATATATATATATATATATATATATATACACTACTTTGTAATAGTGTATATATATATAGTATTGAGTTGTGATAATATATATATATATATATATATATATATAAATATATAAGAAAAATTAAAACAGACGCGTTATTTCATGGTAATTCGGAAGTATAGGCCTATTTCAGGCGAGCCATGTTCAGCTTCCGTCTTTATTCAACGAAGGATTCTACATGAATATATATATTACCGGTCGCCTGCTTGACCTAATCCAATCTTTCTTAAATAACCGCAAAATGAAGGTCGTTCTGAATGGGTGCGCCTCTTCGTCCTACAGCACGAATGCTGGTGTCCCACAGGGCTCTATCCTGGGCCCGACGCTCTTCCTTATTTTCATCAACGACCTCCCAGATGAGATCAAGTCCCAAGTAGGGATCTACGCAGATGGCACGACAATATACTTCCGCTCCAGTAAGAAACCTATCGTGGCGGACAGACATAATCTCGCCGCTGACCTTGAGCGGGATCTACACTCTGTGGTGAACTGGGGCAAGAAGTGGCTTGTCAACTTCAATTCCTCTAAGACCAAGCTGTTGTCTGTCAACCATGACAGGCAACCTCTTCTGCCTCCCATAAGCATGGACCAGGTGATTCTCCCGGAGAGTAATACACTACGCCTCCTCGGACTTACCCTGTCCTCAGACCTCAAATGGAACCACTATATTGAATCCATAGCAAAATCTACTGCTAAGAAGATTGGGTCACTATGTCGATCCAGGATGTTTTTTCCACCTGAATCCATCCTGCATATATACAAGTCAACCATCCGTCCGTGCATGGAGTACTGCTGCCATTTATGGTCAGGTGCCCCTGCCGTTCTCCTTAGTGTTCTTGACAAGCTCCAAAGGAGAGTCTGTAATGTGATAGGTACTGATCTGGCGACTCGACTGCAGCCACTTTCCCATCGTCGAAATGTAGCCTCCCTCTGTCTCTTCTATAAATACTTTCATGGCTTCTGCTCGGATGAACTTAAGTCACTGATGCCTCCTCAACAGGTGTTTACCCGTGCAACCAGACTGGCAACTGGGTCCCACCCATTCACAGTCAGGTTAACCAAATGCAGACGACAATTCTACTCCTGCAGCTTCCACTCTCGCACTTCCCGCCTGTGGAACTCACTCCCGTATTCTTGCTTTCCTGACGGCTACAACCTCCATAAATTTAAATGCAAAGTTAATACTCATCTACTAACCACTGGCCTCTAGCTCTCTCCCCTCCCCTGTATAACCTTCCCTTTCTCCCCACCTATGTATCTGTCATCGCACCTGCTTTCTCAGCTTTCTATTGTTCCTTTCTAACTAGCTTGTACTCCTCACTCTTTTCTAATTAATCTTTCTACATTTATGTAACCTCTTGCACATCCGTGGCGTTTCTGCCTTGCTCGGGGTGAAATGATTAAAAAAAAAAAAAAAACTTACAGTTAGATCAACCAAATGCACCCATCAATTCTACTCCATCAGCTTCCGTATACTTGCTTTCCTGACGGCTACAACCTCCATTTAATGCAAGGTCAATACCCACCTCTTATTCCACTTGACTCCAGCTCTTTCTCCATCATCCTGTATACCTTGTTCTATCTTGTTCTTTTCCTTTCTTTCTACCTTTGTAACTGTCTTTATACCTGTGTTTCCATCCTTCTCTTACCCTTTCTCTGGCACCCACTGTAACTGATTCGTCTTTCTCTTCACTTTCCTCTTGTCTAAACTGTTACTCTTATCTCTTATGTAGCCCCCTGTACGCCTTGCTTGGGGTGAAACGATTAAAAAACAATATATATATATATATATATATATATATATATATATATAAAGTGATAAAGTGTGTGTGGGAAATGTGTATGTATATATATATATATATATATAAAGTGTGTGTGGGAAATATATATATATATATATTATATTATATTTTAGAACCATGTACATAATGTTTTTTTATATGTGTTCCTCTACAATCATATGGTTGCTTCGACATTGGGTCTCCAATGTCTCTTCAGGAGGAAGAAGAAGAATGGAAATCTTCGCTATCTATATTTGGTTCCTTGTTAGTGTGAGGTTGGTTGGGGTTATTGATAATAAATGGAATGTCTTCTGTGTTGACCGTTAGAATTTTGAAGGAAATGGAGTGCGAAGTTAAATGGTTGATTAATGACATTAGCTGTTGGAATGTACGTTTTTATTGCTTGGTTATGTCTTTTGGTTAGAATTTCGAAGAATTGTGTCTTTAGTAGAAAGTTGATTACTTGGTCAGGTGTGCGTGTGTGTGCGGGGTGGGGTTGTGATTAGGGAACCCGTCCTGTTTGTTGATCTTAAGAATTTGATTAATGAGTGTCTGTTGTTACTAGACGGATTTTATGTATTCTTTTTTATCTAGTGACTAGATTATATTATTTTGGGTTTCCTTAGATGGATGTGGTAGGGGTGGGATGTCTATTCTGTACGGAGTATTTTTTGTGTATTTCAATATGTTTTTTTTAATATAATATAATTGATTAATCTGAAATTGTATATTTAATCTTGATTTTGAATATAGGAAATTGATTTTCATCTAGTTTGGGGGCCATTTTTTCTTTTAATTTTGATCTTTCCAATACGGAATATTTTTGTATTTAAGTAAAGTTTTAGCGGATCTAATTCAGAATATTAAGCCTTGCTTTAAAATTTAGTAATTTGATCTTTTCTATAGAATTTTTGTTTTAGCGGGATAGGGGTTGTTTATTTAATCTTAATTTTGAATTGAGGGGATCGATTTTTTTCTCTAATTTTTAATTTTTCTTAGATCATAGTTTGGAAGCCTATTTATTTCATTTAATTTTTAATTTTATTTAGATATTTTTGTGGGTATTAGACCTTACTTTAAGAATTTATTAGATCGATTTTTTCTATAGCATTTTGAATCTTTTATAATGACAATATCTAATCAAATTCCGAGTGTTTCTTAGCATGATTGTAGGGTTAGATCTTTAATGTGCTGACAGTTTACTGTTGTTTCATGCCTCCGGTTTAGAAGCTTGTTTCTATTTATATATTTAAGGATTTCTATTTTTTCTTGAAGGCAAAGAAAACATGGTTCCTTTATAGATTTTGCTGTTCTTGCTTGTTTGAGAATTTTCCATTTAACATTAGGCGTTTTATTTTCGTCTTTTAATTTCCAAAAGTATTTGGAGAGAGACGTCATGTTTTGTCTTTCCTTGTTATTGAAGGATGAGAGGTGATTGTAAAAGCGCTTTTTAAATACGTTCATAGTATTCCCGATATACATTTTTTCATCTTTAGGATTTTCTATGGATGAAATCGAACACAAAGAGACATTGTCGAAATAACCATATGATTGTAGAGGACACATATAAAAAAAACATTATGTACATGTTCTAAAATATAATTTATAATAAATATTCACAGCTCTTTATATATTATATATCGAGCACTTTTTTAAATTAATGTTTTGGACGTTGAAAAAATTCTTTCTTCGTTCTGTACTCACTCGGATATGATAGATAGATAGATAGATAGATAGATAGATAGATAGATAGATAGATAGATATGCGCGGTGCTTATTTAAAAGCACTCAATATCAATTATATATATATATATATATATATATATATATATATATATATATATATGCAAGAAATATGGAGAGTTTTAATGATATTTCTTATTAAAACAAGACAACCGGTTTCACCTAGTACTTCAGTTAGTTAGTTAAGTGCCATACGTGATACACGCTTGGGCGATCATGTCTCGAAAGAGACATGACTGACTGGGCAGAACATTATCCCGCAGTAGGTTGCTATTGCTTTCTGCGGTAGACTGGTTGCCGATCAAGGCTATAGAACCCAATCTGTCCTGTTATTTAACCCATAACTAGAAGGAAGAGACGGATTAATACCTTTCCCAAGGGTATTTGCGCGTAAGTGAATGAAATGAATTCAGCTGGAATTCGAACTCGGCTCCCCGATTTCTCGTTCCGAGCCGATATCCAATACACCGCAACCCACATCCCTAGTACTTATCAAGCCTAAAACCTGGGATTTTTATAATAAATAGCTAAAAGATGAAATGGAAAGGTAATATGAGGGGAAAAATTATCAAGGATACTAGAGCCCAATAATACTAAGTCCCAAAAAGCATTCTCTCTTCTTGCAAAGAGCAGGCCCACAGGATCTTACGTATATGGACTCTAGCACCTTGAGAAGGAAAATAGTGTGCGACTTGGTAAGAATCGAAATATTGTCTGCACTCAAATTACTCACACACTTCCTGCTATTAATAACGTGTTCACTTATTGAAGACCCTTATATATATATATATATATATATATATATATATATATATATATTAGTGGTTTTTTTGTACCAACTCAGATATTGCATTATGGAAAACATTTGTTCAGAATAATTGACAGTTCTTTTAAATGCTTCATCTGGCTTTTCCTGCTTTCAAAACATGCGGAATGAGCGCTCACCAACATTTTCATGGTTCACCTTGTTCTGAAAACGTAGTGGTTGATTGCATTAAGAGGACCCTTTGTCCGCGTCATTAACCAGGCCAGGAAGGCCATGTATCCAGCGATGCTGTTTCTTCACTGCATTTGGCTAGATGGCCATTGATCCTACTAGAACGTTTATTAGCCCTTTCACAGGTCCTCTTTTAATCCTGTCTATCCACCCTTCTCTCCAGAAAGGCTTGGTGGGGAGACTGCTGCTGATCATGCAGCAAGTAGTGCTCGATTACATAGTACCAGTAGCAATCATAAACTGGCCTAACAATTGAAATTTGCCAAAAGAAAAAGACACGATTCTCAAGATCATAAACTCTTGAAATAGTTTTCCCAAAACACACCATATTCGATTCCGAAAAATTACTTATGCAAAATGTGTTTTGCAAAGTCGCTTATATTTTTTGTATTATTTTATATTATAAAATGCTTTTACCTGTTTTTTTTTCCTTGAAACAAACTGATGTCCAATTTAAATTCAGTGAAGAACATTTTTGTTTAAAATACTTTTTCAAATAAGTCTTCCTTTTTCCGAAATCAAACTATTCAACATATACACGTGTTCACATTGCTGTGAACATATTATATGATTTCATTTTGTGTTGCAAAACTAATTCGTTTCATACATTTTTATTATTTCAAACAATCATTTTAGATGCATTTCTATTCGTTTAAATCTTTTCAGTGCGTGCGAATTGTGGGTTTGTGTGATAATTTGATACGTATGAGCATCAGAGTGAGTTTCTATATGTATGTTTGTCCGTTTCGTGTTTGTCATTATATAACTATATGCCCACATGTAAGATTCTATGCATATATTTGTGTGAGCATTTGAGCTTAAGCGGGAATGTGTGTGAAACAAACAGACAAAGTCTCAATGTTCATGCGTAACATTCATAAACATCGAGTCTTTGTTTTCGTTTGCTTTATCGCCCTCGTTCTTACTGTACAGCACTTCGGGTTTTAAATCTATCCTAGAAAGAAAGAAAAAAAGAAAGAAAGAAAGAAAGAAAGAAAGAAAGAAAGAAAATCGCATGATAGAAAGAAAGAAAGAAAGAAAGAAAGAACGTTACAAAAGTAGAAAAAACGCATAAAAGAAAGAAAGAAAGAAAGAAAGAAAGAAAGAAAGAAAGAAAGAAAGGAAAAGTCAAAAAGTACACAAATCGGGCAACTAAAAAAGCGGTTACAAAAGTACAAAAATTGTAAGAAAGAAAGAAAGAAAGAAAGAAAGAAAAGCAGAAAGTCGCAAGAAAGAAAGAAAGAAAGAAAGAAAGAAAGAAAGAAAAGCATGATAGAAAGAAAGAAAGAGGTCATAAAAGTAAAAAAAATTGTAAGAAAGAAAGAAAGAAAGAAAGAAAGAAAGAAAGAAAGAAAATCGCATGACAGAAAGAAAGAAAGTAAGGTAGAAAATCGCATTATAAAAAGAAAGAAAGAAAGAAAGAAAGAAAGAACGAAAGAAAGAAAGAAAGAAAATCGCATGGCAGAAAGAAAGAAAGTAAGGTAGAAAATCGCATTATAAAAAGAAAGAAAGAAAGAAAGAAAGAAAGAAAATCGCATGGCAGAAAGAAAGAAAGTAAGGTAGAAAATCGCATTATAAAAAGAAAGAAAGAAAGAAAGAAAGAAATATAAAAGAGCAATTACAAATAAAAAGAAGAAAAAAATAGTAGCGTAAAAGAAGGAAGCAAGAAGGAAAAACTATTTTTCATAATAAGTGAGATTTGTACGAACTGTTTCCCTCAAAGCATCTCTTGTACACACTAAAATCTTTCCAGAACTGCCTGAGGCTTCGAAAAGACTATCCCCCGATAATTTTTCCGGTTTATTGTACTTAAGCCCACCATAATGACATTATACAAGCAGTGTAGTATTTTTCCAATTTTATAGATCTAATCTGTTTTATAGTTTTAAGCGGGTCTTTTTTATCGTTTTCGTTCCTCAGGAAATATCAATGGGTAACAATGTTTCGTTAAAAGTTCTTTATTTTTATTGACTCGCAAGTTATTTTTCTTCTGAATTTTTGAGACATCATAATGATTTACATTATTTACATGCGGACGATTGTCCTCATTTTTGTTGTTGCTATCACAGCGTTATGGTCATTGTGCTTTCCGACCTTCATCAGGTGCATGTCAATCTAGATAGCCTTCAGGGAATTTCGAACTGAACCCTTTATTTAATTTATAGAGTAGATTGTTCTTGTTCTCCTGACCATGTCTCGCGATATCTCGGCTAGTACTTATTTTGTACTGTTCAATTTATTGTTCGCTCGCCCCGTTTCCACTGACTCCAAGTACGCATTGCCCAGCGCAGAGATTGAATTCACAATTACTATTGTTCTATTAGATTTTTTGTATCTTATACTAATTGTCTCTTCAGTTTTTCTTTTTTCTGGTGTTTTTCTTTTGTTCTTTCTTCCTATACTTTCCTCTATCTAACTTCTCTTTCACTTTCCTCTTTACTTTTTTAAAGGTCTTGGTCGCCTATTCGCTTTTTTCTTTATGTTTTTATCTTTTTATTTTTCTTGGCATTTCTTTCGTTCTTTTTATTTTTTTTATTTATTTTTCTTCTTTGTTCTTTCTTTCCTTATCTCATTCTATCGTCATTTTTCCTTTCCTGTTTAGTTTGCAATATTATTTTTTTTTAATGATTTTTCTTTTAATTTCTTCTTCTGTTATAATTTCTTCTCTCCTTTTATTCTCTTTTCCTTCTTATTTCATTCTTAATATATTTTATCTTTTTCATCAATTTGTAAATCTCTCACCATATTTCTTTTTATTTCTCCTTCGTTATCTTTCTTTCATTTCACTGTTTTTTCTTCAATTTTTTCTTTTCTTTTGAATTCTTTCTTTCTTTTTTTTCATATTAACAATTCTCCTTTCATTCAATACTCATTTTTCCCTTTTCCTTTTTAAAATATTTCTCATTTTCTTTTTCCATTATTTTTTCTAATTTTGTTTATTCATTCTCTCAGAAAAAAATCATTCCTGATTGTTTTTTACTTGCGCAATTTTCGTCATCTTTTTCTTTCATTTTTCTTTTATTTCTTTTTCATTCATTTTATTCCCCAAGAACTCAATTCTTCTCTGTTTGTCTAATTTTTATTCCTTCATAATCCATTTTTCACTTCTTCCATGGAATTCTAACCATAGTATTTATAGTTTTCTCGTCCTCCTTTCCTAGTCTTCGAATTCTTATTTTTTTATTCTCCTTTTTCATCTTACCTTTCTTCTTCTTTTATTCAATTTTTCTTCTTTAATTATCAATCTTCATTCCTTCTTATTTTCTTTGTTCTTTTATTCTTTTTCGTCTTCATCCCTTTTTCTTTTCTTTTTTCTTTCTTTCTTCCACTTTTCTTTTGTCTCATCGTCTTTCCCTTTTTTTCTTCGTCTTTCTTTCTTTTAAACGCCATTCACCATCGAATCTTTCTTCAGATTTTTCTCTTGTTTTTTCCTATTACATAACATATTTACTTCTTCTTCTTCTTCTTCTTCTTCTTCTTCTTCTTCTTCTTCTTTCTTCTTTCTTCTTTTTCTTCTTCTTTTTCTTCTTCTTTTTCTTTTTCTTTTTCTTCTTATTATTTTATTTTAATTAATAATATTATTTTTATTATTTCATTCACCCCTTTTTCGTTTTCCTTCTCTTTCTCTTCCTCTCCCTTTTCTTTCTTATCCTTCTTCTTCATTTTTAACCTTTTACTGTTTTTTATTGACACTGTTTTTCGTTATTCATTATGATTTTTTCTTTTTTTTTCTTCTCTCTTTCCTTCATTTTACTCTTTTTTTCATTTTCTCCGGTTTTACATTCCTCATTTTCACTTTCCTTGTTTTTCTTTCCAATTCTTTCCTTATTTCTCTTTCTTGGGCTTCCACTTTTATTTTCTCTATCTTCTTTTTTTACATATTTCTATTATCTTGTTATTCCTTTTACCTTCCTCATTTCTAACTTCTTTTTCGTTTTTTCTTCAATTTGCTTCTTTTTCTTTCACTTAAATATCTCTACAAGCTCTTCATTTTTTCACTCTTCTTAGTCTTTTTTTTTTTTTCTTACATGTATTCCTTGTTTTATATTGTTTTTGCTTATTCAGTTTTTCTCTAAAACATTCTTTCTCTTTCCTGGCGTCTTTCTCTTCGTTCTTCTGTCATTTCTTCATAACAGCCAATCTGTAAATCTTTCTAATTTCTCCGCTGTCTTCCAAATTTCTTCCAAATCTTTTCTCGTAAAATCGAAATCCGTTTCTTTGCTTTTTTCCTTTTTTTTTTTTTTCCCCAGCAAAACAGAGAATCATTTCTCATCAGCTATTCTCTATTTCCAAGCGTTGTCTGATTGGTTTAAATGGGAATGCAATAAAAAAAAAATAAATAACGTAAAGAACCTGAAGAAAAATAAAACGATATAACAAAATAATAACGCGTTACGCTGCATGCAATGAGAAGTTAATCGGCCATTTTGTTTGTTGAACTGTGAAATAACAAACAATATTTGAAACTGAATTTTTTAATATCGTTCCCATGACGATGAATTCGAGCAATAGGATAATGCTGATGGTGACATCAACAAGGATCATCATCATCATCATTATTATCATCATCTTTATTACTATTATTATTATTATCATTATTATTATTAGCATAATTCTTGCATATACGGAGTAGAACAAATGAAAATTATTATTTTGATCCGTTATAATTATACGGGTGTTTACAACTAATATTATAAGATTATCTACTATCTCAAACTTCTATTGTTCTCTTAAATTTTATCTGTATTTTCTTGAGATCCATCTCGCAAAATCCCACAAGAATATTATATATATATATATATATATATATATACTAATTTGTTCGAATAATGTAAACTTGAAAACCTCCGCCTATAACTGACAGTCTCACGCTTCAATGCGATCTTCAGATCTGGTTTGAAAATTTTATTGAGGCGTGAAACTGACTCACCAATTCTTATGTCTACTCGCACTCACTCTCCTTTCTATCTATATCCTCGCCCCTATTCCCCTCTCTCTTTCTCTCACTCTTTCTCATTCTCTCTCTCTCTCTCTCTCTTTCTTCGAATATATATGTGTGTGTGTGTGTGTGTGTGTGTGTGTGTGTGTGTGTGTGTGTGTGTGTTTGCCGAATACATAATGGTATCCGAAACAGAAATGGAGAGGATGAGACAAAAATAGAAATATTGTAAACAACGCATTTCGCCAAAACGTCGTCTGTTATGTTTGGCTTCTTCAGGTTGGAATGAAGGACAAATCATCTGTGTGTATGGAAAAAGAGTTGATTTCATCTTCCATGAGCGCCTTCCACATTTTGTTCCAATCGTTTTGGAGCTCCTGATACTGCTACTCTTAATTCTTTTTGTTGAAAACTAACTAGAAGTTCTTTAACAATATTTTTCTTGAGATTCTGTCTAATAAAAATATATATTGAAAAAAAAAAAGATCCGACAACTGATTAGTTGCATTGTGAGGATTTCGAGTTCTTTACCCTAGAAATATATAGATAACGATTAACACTTTTAGCAGAAATCCATCACTTTAATTTTGAATTCAGCAGCAGTTAACATGTAAATAACTCAAGAAACCTACCATATGCAGAGTGCAATGGATGAATGACGCTTGAATGACAAGAAATAAAAACACTTAGCATCTCATTTTAACCGATATAATTATCAAAATCACGAAAAAATATCTTGAAATACTAAAGAGTAAGTTTATTCAATAAAAATCGCTATTGGCTTCAACCACAGAATCCTGACGATTTTGAAATCTCCTGCAACTCTTAAGTGTGTGAATCCTGTCATAATCCCTACCTTCAGTTCATCTTTGGTGTTACAAGGAGTTTCGTTGGTCTCTGGCTCAATTGCACCCCACAAATAATAATCAAAGAGGTTTCAGTCTGAAGAGTGAGGTGGCCAGATGTAAGGGGTGATGTGGCTGCAGAAATTGTCTGACGGCCATGATAGGGTTCTCCTGTTTGTCTGTTATAATGCAGGGTCTTGCTGCCAGGCATAGGATCTTCCAGCTCCCACCCTCTTGACTCAAGGCAGCACTATCTCCTCAAGGCGTTTGATGCAAGCCTCTGTGTTGAGGCATTGTGGGAAGATTCTTGGAGGCATAACGTCGACATCACTAGCGATCACTTCGTGTTTGTTAATCATCATTAAACATCCAAATCATGCTGTTTCCAAATTTCTAGCGGAGTTAAATGCGTCATGATGCTCTATTTCTTACATACGGTGCCCAACTGACTTGTGCAGTCGACAAAATTTTAAAAAAAACAACAAAAAACGCGCATGCGCAAAATTAAATATATAAAGTGGCGACAAATTACTCATTTCATATTATATATTATGATCTTGAATAAGTTCTCACTGTTTTCTAACGAGTGGCGTTCCCAGAATTACTTTACTTTCAGATGGTAACGTACCTATAATAATATCAAGTTCACAATTCACAGTTAGACTAACCAAATGCAGACGACAATTCTACTCCTGCAGCTTCTTTCGCATTTCCCGCCTGTGGAACTCGCTTCCATATTCTTGCTTTCCTGGTGGCTACAACCTCCAGGAATTTAAATGCAATGTCAATACTCATCTATTAACCACTTGACTCTAGTTCTTTCACCACCCCGTATATCCTTTCCTTTCTCTCCACCTTTGCAACTTTCATCACTCCTGCATTTCCATTCTTCTCTTGCTCCTTTCTACCTGGTTCGTCTTCCTCTTCACTCTCTTCTACTTAATCTTTTTACTCTTATGTAGCACCCTCTGTACATCAGTGGCATTACCGCCTTGATCGGGGTGATACGATTAAAAAAGTAAAGGTATGCGACCAGATATTGTTCTTCTATCAATAGTGAACTATAAAATCACCCTGGTTGAATTAACAGTACCCTATGAAAGCCGGATAGAACAAAGCACCTATTGTAAAACTAATAAATATGAAAATATAAAATCAGAGTTGATAAAGGAGGGGTCTAACGTAATTGTTAGAGCAGTGGAAATTGGAGCAAGGGGTTTCGTTACAGGCACTCTGTACCAATTTCTAGGCCAAATTGGAATCAAAGGGCGGAATAGGGCCAAAAGTATAAAACGCCTAATAGAAGTAACTGAAAAGAGTTCTATGTGGATATGGAAAATAAGAAATATTCCATGGAGTGTTTCAGTGAACATGACGGCATGACATGACTGATCGTGATTGCGTAATGAGGTTCACGTTGCATTCTCAGAACGCGAGGTATGCCGTTTTTCGAAACCTTTCTTAAATCTAATTTCGCTGTTAGACATTTGAACTAGCATATCTACAACACACTTGTATATCGTTATAATGGGACCTCACATCAGTGAGGAGGGCCGGTGTGCAAGTAAAACCGTTGAGAGGAATGCCCCGAAACGGTGCACATTCTCTCCTGATGACCCCAATTTAAATATAAATTCGAGGAGAACACATTAAAAGAAGCTCAATGAAGTCATATGCCGTAGAGAAGCTCGGTGAAAATGTCATTGGCATGAGGAGCATTGCACATTCAGTAATTTGCTTCTTCCTATTTAAAAGTGTTATAAGCATGCTTGAAATTTTGTGTCA
>JBBBDQ010000750.1:3792500-3815000 GCA_037127315.1 Ascarosepion bandense | reverse complement strand
CGAACATTAAAACTCTACCTTTTGGGCATTAAATAATCCACAGAGATTGATATGGCGTTAAACAAAACTCAAATTCAAATAAATTCTTGAATATTTATAACCTTGAAAATCATTTTACTATCACATAATTCTTCTTTTTCTTCATCTTCTTCTATGTGACGTGTCCCTTTGGGACGTAGATCATTGTCCTCCACATCTCCCTATCCCTTGTGGCTCTTAATACCCCTTCTCCAGTTATTCCTCTCAATCCCCACTCCAACATCATTCTGCTCAAGACCATCAGGTATATCACACGTTGCTTTCCCTTGTCTCTCTTTCCCTCTATCCGTCCCATGAACATCAAACTCTCCAAGCCCTCCTTCCTCATTACATGTCCAAAAAACTTCAGCTGTATTTTCCTGATGTTAAGTATCAGTTTCTTTTTTGTGTCCATTCTCTCCAAAACCTCGTTTATTGCTCGCATGTGTTGACCATGTTATCCTCAGCATCCTTCTGTAGAATCACATTTCGGTTGCTTCAAATCTTTCCTTCATCCTTGATGAGATTGTCCAGAATTCCCTGTCATATTGAAGAACAGACATCACATAACAATCCAGTACTCTCTTCTTTGTTTCCAGCGGAAGTTTTCCGGTCTTTTAACACTCTACTCAGCTTTTGGAATGCATCCTTGGCCATGCCAATACGCCTTCGGATCTCCGTATCGCACTTTCCGTCTTCTGTTTGAGTTATTTTAATTTCT
Source organism: Ascarosepion bandense (assembly GCA_037127315.1). Taxonomy (NCBI): domain Eukaryota; kingdom Metazoa; phylum Mollusca; class Cephalopoda; order Sepiida; family Sepiidae; genus Ascarosepion; species Ascarosepion bandense. Next base: position 3,814,261 of record JBBBDQ010000750.1, on the reverse strand, counting down.
GCACCTGTATGATTTTGGTATCACCAATTTGGAGTTCGCATTTTTGGTTCCTTTTTTTGACTGATTACCATGTATTCAGTTTTATTGTGGTTTATATGCAGACCTTTCGTTCTGCTTTCTTTAACTACTTCCTGTAAAAAAACGTTGTAGCGTCTTTCCTGTATCTGCTATCAGCACTGTATAATTGGCGTATCTTATATTGTTCAGATTACGGATGCCAATGACGGATCCTGACAGGACTTCTAGAGCTCTCAGAATTTTCTCGCTTTTGGTTCTTTTATGATTGACTAGCAGTATAGACGGCGTTGCTCAGGTGTAATGAAAACTTTAAAACTAATCCATGGTCCTGGAGCTCAGACTCTTTGGACGTTGGCACGAAAGACTAAAAAGCAATAGATGTTTCCACTTAAAGCGAAACCGTACACTGAAAGAAAAATGAATGAATGTAAGTCAAATTTTGATTTCCTGGTATCGATATCAAATAAGTTTTTTCGTCGTAAACTGAATTTTGAAGTCTAAATAAGTCCTCAGAGTAAATAGTATCATGGCTGAGACTAAGAATTACAATTATACCTACTTAGAGCCAAACCCGAAGCAAAAACTAAAATAAAAGGGCTATAAAAAAAAAATACAGACATACAGGCAGATAAACAGACACACACACAAACATCTTGCATTTTATATATATATATATATATATATATATATATATATATATATATATATATGTATGTATGTATGTATTATCGATTTTCTGCACTATTGTAAGAACTGCAACCTTGAAACTTCTGAATATCGTTTCTTATGTCTTTGTCTATGAGTATATCAAATTTGATTAAAATCGGACCACTTCTTCTATAACCCGATTTTTTCGATTATCGATTTTCGATATTTATCGGGGGTACCTCAACACAAAACCTAGCTAAGAACACTCGCAGACACGTATAGTACAACTGTGTAAATTTTCAAGAAAATCGGTTCAGTCGTTTCGGAGTCACACACACAGACAAACTTCCATTTATAAATAATTTTTGATTAATGGATGCTCGATCTTGTAGCTAGTCTTTTAAAGGTTATTTGCAGATAACTTTCATCTTTTTTCTGTCCTTCTCGTATTGCTAAACAATTCACTGATTTTGGGTGTCAAGCTATCGTACTTTCCAAAGAAAATCATCTGTAGGGGTCTCGGCTATGTTGTTTTCTTTGACGGTGTGTGGGTGAAGACGAAGAAAAGAAAATTAGAAGGAGAGGAAAAACGAATATGTGACGTACCCTTACGTCCGGGTCGGCTTCTTGAAATTTATTCCTTACATTGTGTCGATGTTCTCCAGATTCGCTCCCATGTCGGACTGATTTGACCGGTCAAGAACGTGGTTTAAGTAGTGAAATTTATCACGTGACCGGCTCCAACAGCATAGCCATTTTCTAGGTGTGAAAAAAAATTGACCGGGGTCATAGATCAATATTCTATTTCCTATCCAATCAGAATCTAGAATCTTACTTTTCACACTGACTTGTTACATTTGCCTTGGTCTGTGTTTTTCCAAAACGTTTTTAGTTGTTTTAATCCTTTTTGCGAGTGTGCAATTTTACTTTGTGTGTTTTAGTTAACTGTTAGATAATATAGGATTTGTATCCTATATATCCGACGTGGTGATTGACGAAATGTACAAGCATTCTTCCTGAATTTTTCAGTCACATCAGTCGTTCCCAGTTCTCAACACTTCTCTTACGTCTTTCTGAATTGTTCCTTGCCGGGTACCCTGAATATTCTTAGTGGTCAGCTAGTTCTGACGATTTGTTTAACTTTATGCTGTCATTCAGTTTGATGGAGTGCAAAGATCAACTCGGTTTTTCTCATTCTTTTTACTTATTCTGAACACCATTGTTTTTACAGCAATTTGTTTAATTTATTATCAATTTTTATCTATTTTTTTTTTTTTCCTATTGCACTTTTTAGGTGACTTTTTATCACGACTTTACTCAAGTTATCAAAGTGCTAAAGTAAAATATAGACTGTCGGTAAGATTCAAACATAGGTCTATTTTGCCTCGGAGAATATTCATACGAGTGGTTAGAACGTTCACTTACTGACCATGAATCCCAGGTTCGAATCTCACTCGGGTCGATTTGTCAGGAAGTTGACTTCTTACTGTTATCGGTCTAGAGGAGGCGATCCCAGAAATCCATACCACGAGTTGACCCAAGCCTTGTGAATGAAATTGAGTAAACCGGACCTTTTGGAGACCGTCAATGGCTGTGCTAGCACGAAGTCGTAAGTCATCGTGACCGAGTATTTGAGTGTATTGGCCTTGTTCAGACTTTTGACCCTGCCAGATAACGCACTCTTTCCCAAAAATTGTGACTAGATCTACTCAATGTAATTGCAGTATAAACTACGAGTGGGTTTTGTGAGTTTTGAACAAACACAATTGTGCCTGAGCAAGCGTCTGCAATGGGGATTTGCACGCCGCCCTAGAAGACAAGTATCCTTGGATACGAGTGGCCGGCTATTTTCATTTCAAGAGAATTTTAAGGTGTTGTAGACGAACAATTTTTTCCTATAGCTCCTTTTCCCAACCAGTCTCGCTGCCATATTTGTTTGGTTTTTACGCTAGTCGTATCACTAAAAATCATATTCTAGACATGTTTTCTTTGGACATTACATCAATGCGGAAAGTTAAAAAATGTAAAATAAGTAAACAGAAAGACGGAATACTTATTCTGGGTGTTTAAGAAAGAAAATGGCGAAACGGCGAGAATTTTATAAGTGACGATCGCGGAATCATATAAATTTTATAGGTACCTCCGCAAAATCGCTGAAAAAACAGCATAGTATGAAGGAAAAAGGCCCCAAACAAAATAAAAACAAAGTTTTATCGCCAACATGTTTATATTAACATTAAGAGGATAGATCAAAGAATTTTTTAATTATTTTTTAATTTTTTTAATTATTTCTAACACGTTCGAAATTTTTGTAAAAGTCTTTTTTTTCTTACGTCAGGGCGAAACCTAAATTGCCGCAACGTTTATTAAGAAAAAAAAAACGTAATATTGCACAATGCACTTTTTTGACCGTGAAAGACACATCAATTTGGAAATTCTTGCAAAAATCAAATAATGGTCGGATTTTGATGAAAATTTCAGGACTTATTCATAATTGACTGAAATCAATTTTGAAATAATTATTTTGTATAAAATATTAGTAAAAATATTTTTTTACATATGTTACCCCCCACCAATTAATTTCTCAAGTTTTTTTTACATATGTTACCCCACACACACACACCAATTAATTTATATTATAAATAGAAAGAAGTACAAATCAAAAAGAAATGTAACTTGTATTAAAATTCTTTTGTAAAATTGATTTTTTTGTTTGTTTGTTTGTTTCGAGGTTTAACGATCTATCAATCCTTATGGGATCATTTTTAAGGTCATTGTAAAAATCTTATAGAACAACTAGCCAGTAATCAACTAGAATAGAAGTTGAGTCTAACTGACCAAAAGACCCGAAGGCAAATTTGTAGGTGGTTTAAATAATAACCTGGGAGATTCCATTCTGTTACAGGCAAGTCTATTCTGTAAGCAGTGATTTCAGTGTGTACATTGAGATCTATAAATATTGAGCACAATATCCACCATTTGTCTTTGGGCCACGTAGGGACATGTATTCAGTTACAACCCTGTTTATTTTTGTCTGCCAACTGGACGCTAGTTGGACACATCAGGAAGGTGAGTCTCACAATCTTGAATGTTCACCTTCCTACAGGGAGACAAAAGAATACCACCATGTTGAAAGGTAAGCTATTTGACTTCTGCAGTCATAACAAATGATTTTGGGTAAGGTTATTTTATTTTTAAATTTTTCTTTTCGAGTAACAAGATTCATTGAGATTTGTTTTTTTGTTTTTTTTTAGAGCAGGGTCCCCAAGTCCTACCCTTGTTATTTAACTATAAGTGGGGAAGGGACGGGTTAATACCTTTCCCAAGGGTACCAGTGCTTAAGTGAATGCAGGGTATTCAACTGGAATTCGAACTCGGCTCACCGATTTCTCTTTCCGAGCCGATATCCACTGCACCACAGCGCACATCCGTCACTATACGCTTACAGCACCTGGTATTCCCAAGCGGTCACCCATCTAAGTACTGACCAGGCTCAACGTTGCTTAACTTCAGTATTCGAGCGAGAACCGGTGTATTCAACGTGATAGGCCGTAAGCCTTGTAAGATTGAAGTTAATGAATATGACAATGATTGTGGTATATACACATGTCTAATTATTTGCCTATACTTCTGGGATTAGATAGTATTTACATTATTTACACTGTTCGAACTGTTGTCCACGTCTTTATTACCATATTTACGACGTTTCGGCCGTTGTACGCTCCAGCTTTCTTCAGTTGCCAGGAATTTCGAACCGAAAAATTCGGTTCGAAATTTCTATCATTTGAAGAATGTCTGAGTGTACATCGGCCGAAACGTCGTAAACATGTCAATAAAGACGAGAACAACAGTACGAACAGTGTAAATAATGTACACCCCTGTAAGAAAGCAAAGAAGAAATAGATAAGTTTTATAAAATATTAGAAAACGCTATCTAGAGTAAATCACAAGAAATTATCAAATCATGGGGAACCTAAATGCAAAAGTAGAAAAGCAACAAAATAATGAACTGGTTAGAAAGTCTGGCTTCAGGCACGTAACAAATGCAGAGAAAAATGAAAATGAATAACCAATAAAAAAAAAACATGATTTGAAGAACAACCAAGACGTTTGTGTACATAAAAAAGCCCGACAGAAGTCATTAGAAACCAGAAAAACGACTTAACAATCAACAAACAAGTTTTGCACTTTAAAACCCACCCGAGGGTAAAATGTCAGATTGGTCACCTCCCAGTTATAAATGTCACCAAGAGGAAACTACAGAAATGAAAAAAAAAACAGCAAAAATGAATACCTAAAGGGCAATACGGCAAAACTCGCGGCAATTTCATTGGCAAACAACTACAGTGACTTTTTTAAAAGATATGAAACTATGGAACAGGTCACGACAACAATGTTGAGTCAGTCAGTTTAGGTGCCATACGTGATACACGCTTGGGCGATCATGTCTCGAAAGAAACAATGTTGAGTACCTTATCGAAAGTATTAAGGGCAACTACAAAAGAAGTCATCCCAATAAAAAAAAAAATTTTCTTTGCTTTTGTTTTTTTTTCTTTTTTTTCTTTTTTTTTGGGGGGGGGGGCGGAGGTGGGGGCTAAACAACGCACTGATTTCAGGGGTCTAGTTATCGTCCTTTTCAAAGAAAAACATCCGACGTTGAGATTAACGAAATGTGCAAGCATTTTTCTGAATTTTTCAGTCACGTCAGTCGTCACCAATTTTCAACGCTTGCCTTTCTGATTATTTTTTTTTTTAACTAGCCAACCTGTATATTTGTATTGCTCGGCTTGTTCCGATACTTTTTTAATTTCTTGCTGTCATTCAGTTTGTTGCCGTGTAAATATTAACTCAGTTTTTTTCATTCTTTTTACTTATCCTGAACACCATTGTTTTTACCGCAATTTTTTAATTTCTTATCAATATTCAATTTTCATCTAGTATTCCTTTTCTTATTGCACTTTTTAAGTGACTTTTTGTCACAACTTTACTCAAGTTTTCGATGAGCTAAAATAAAATATAGACTCCCGGTAAGATTCAAATTTACGTCTATTTTGCCTCTGAGAATATCCGTATGAGCCTAGGGCCGGGTGGTTAAAACGTTCATTTTCTGACAATGAATCCTGGTTTCGAATCTCAAAAAAAAAAAAGAAAAAAAAAAGAAAATAAATAATGAAATGGATGACTGGTAAAGTTCACGATCTAATGAAAGAAAGACAGCAGCTAACACCAAGAAACGGTATAGAATATATTAAATTCACCAAAACCAAAAAGAGAATGACCGAATGCAGATGACTGAATGAGAAATGTGCAGATATAGAAACATTGCAAAACATCAATGTATCAGACATGCATAAAGAAATATCAGGATATAAAACGTGTATGAAAAAAAATCTACCATTCGCATATGTTTAGTTTATTGCCGCCAAATATGGTCTGGTGCCCTTGCTATTTACTTTGATCTCCTTCATAGAATCCAAAGAGGAATCAGCAATATTATTGATCCTGATCTGGTGTCTCGGTTTCAATCAATTTCCCACCGCTGTAAGGTTGCTACTTTGTCTTTTCTAGAAATTACTTTCATGGTCATTGTTCGGATAACGTTTTTGCTATGGTAACTAAACCTTTTTAATTTAAACGCAGTACCAGACTGACGTCGAGATCTTTCCAGTTGAATTGGCTAAATGTAACCGTAATTTCTAACCGTAACCGTGTGTGTGTGTGTGTGTGTGTGTGTGTGTGTGTGTGTGTGCGGCGCGCGCGTGTGTGTGTGTGCGCTCGTGTGTGTGTGTGTGTGTGCGCGCGCGCGCGCGCTCGTGTGTGTGTGTTGATTGTGTCTAGTTCAACCCTTGTTGGGTCATTTAATCTCGAAATAAGTTTTGCTATTATTTGAGTTTACATACATTTACTTGACACGGGAATAGATAAACATTAGTCGTTTATACTTTAGTCTATAGATAAAAATTAGTTGTTGATCTTAAGCATTAAAATTAGTTGTTGATTCTTAAGCATAAATGTAACCGTAATTTCTACAGTTTCTTTTCTTGCACTTCACGCTTGTGGGACTCCCTTTTGGCTTCATGCTTTCTAGCTAACTTAAATCTGCAAAAAGTTCAATGCAATTTAAATCGCTATCTACTATTCTCATGATTACTCTTTCCTCTTCCCTTAGTAATGTTTCTGTTCTTAATTATACCACACCATGTAATCCTTTGTGTCTTGGCGGCTTTACTGCCTTGCATGGGGTGATAACGCTTAAAAAAATCCAAAGAGAAAACAAATATAATGCAAAAATGACGTTGCAGTGATGGAATCAATACATCAGAGATTTCTTTTAAAGAAGAGAAGTTTACAATGCATTAAGCGTGGAAGGGCCCATAAAATTAGATTTACGGTCAGACCAGTCTTGACAAAGATGAATAGAAACAGAACCAGACGAAGTTGTAATACAAATACTAAGAGATTTTGATGGTCCAGGGAGAGATACTGTTACCGAAGTAATAAATGTAATATATGACAGCGGTAAAATACTGGAAGAACTCAGTAGCTCTATCTTCGAAGTTTGCCAAAGAAACCAAATTGAATGAATACGAAAAACATCTAACAATCAATGTCGATGAGTTACATAACTCAGCTAATAATTAAGATTCCAATAACTACAATTCTAACAATTAGAATTTAAAAATTACAGCTCATAGCAAAATTAGGCCGTGAATGACACAAGAAATGCACGTTTCGTTCACTTACACACAAATACCCTTGGAAAAGGTATTAATCTATCTCTTCTCCCTCCGGCTATGGATTGAGTAGCAGAACAGATTAGGTTCTCTAGCCTTGGTTGGCAACCAGTCTACCACAGAAATTAATGGCAACCTCATGCAGTTATATCTCAAAAGAGACATGATCACCTAAGTGCGTATAACTTACGGCAATTAACTGACTGATTGCACCCAGAGCGAATAATTGAAGTATAAAAATATCTATAACGATGCTTCATATATTATTTAAGAGCATTTGATAAAATATGAAATTAAGTTTAAATTACACGGAAAAGATTTTTAAATAACCAGAAACATCTACAAAATCATGAAATAATTGGTAAGCATGGATTTGGACACGTGACAAATGCGTAGGAAAATGGGAACAAACAGACTGCGTGCCGATAGCGAACGGGGTCAGTGAATGCGTCAAAATAGAAAGAGCAGTTTTAACAAGGATACGTTTATTCACCTGGTATCTTTAACATACCCAGCGAACTGTTTCTAAAAGAATTGGAAGACCTACCTGGGTTTATTATCATTAGAAGTAACCATAACAACATCTGTCATTCAGAGGACACAGTAATACAAAACCACATAGGTCACATAAAAAGTGCAAAAGATACCAAATTATTAAGGGGTCGAGAAATGTTGCTAGAAACAAAGAAATGTATGATGGACCATGTAATATGTAATCTTTATTATGGCAGTAAATACTAGACAATTTCCAAACAGATGAAGAAAATCTATCTATCTAAACTTATTTATGAATGGAATTTTGTGAGTGTGTGTGTATGTCCGTTACCTATAGACACCGAAACGGCTGAACTGATTTTCTTGAAAATTTACACAGTTGTACTATAAGCGTCTGCGAGTGTTCTTAGTTAGGTTTTGTGTCGAGGTACCTCTGATAAATTTCGAAAATCGATAATCGAAAAAATCGGGTTATAGAAGGAGTGGTCCGATTTTAATCAAATTTGATACACTCATAGACAAAGACATAAGAAACGATATTCAGAAGTTTCAAGGTTGCAGTTCTTACAATAGTGCAGAAAATCGATTTTTATATGTATATATATAAAGGCAAGATGTTTGTGTGTGTGTGTCTGTTTATCTGCCTGTATGTCTGTATTTTTTTTAGCCCTTTTATTTTAGTTTTTGCTTCGGGTTTGGCTCTAAGTAGGTATAATTGTAGTTCTTAGTCTCAGCCATGATACCATTTACTCTGAGGACTTATTTAGCCTTCAAAATTCAGTTTATGACGAAAAAAAATTATTTGATATCGATACCAGGAAATCAAAATTTCACTTACATCCATTCATTTTTCTTTCAGTCTACGGTTTCGCTTTAACTGGAAACATCTATTGCTTTTTAGTCTTTCGTGCCAGCATCCAAAGAGTCTGAGCTCCAGGACCATGGATTAGTTTTAAAGCTTTCATTACACCTGAGCAACGCCGGGCTATACTGCTAGTATATTTATAATGCCATTGATGAAAGATGAGGAAGTTGTACGTATAAAGGCTACAACGAAACTACTACTAACATTACGAAACAGCTGAAATCTTGGGGAGATAACTAAGAGAACAAGTTTGGAGAATTTAAACCTCACAGGATAGTGACGTCAAGAGAAGTAAGACAAAAACAACGAGTAACACGTTTAGGCAGCAGAAGAAAAGTATAACAACAAACATGGGTAGTAAAGAAGTGCAGTGAGCAAAACAAGATCTACATTTAAAATTCAAATCTGACTCATTGCTAGGCGTAAAAGAATTTTCTCGAATTTACAAACTTTGCTTAACACAAAAAAAACTTGCGAAATTTCCCACCTTGATGCGAAATGTTTGTCGTCCAATGGAAAGGTCAGAATTACATCCGGGAGTGAATTCCCAAACGAAATAAAAGAGGAACAAGCTCGACTGCCGTCAGAGAGTTAAGATAAGGAGCAATTAACACGTACTCTTGACAAACGTCAAGCGATCGTTATTATTATTGTCTCTATCTTTCTCTCTCACCTCTCATCTCTCACCTTATTCCTCTTGATCGTTCACCCGTCTACGCACTGAACCCTTTAAGACTGTGCGAATATTTCGAAGATACTACTACCCAACAAACGCTCATACATACATACATACATACATACATACATACATACATACATACATACGTTCCTACCTACGTACACATAAACTCACTCTTACAAGGACTACTACGAACTCTTGATACCCTTTACTCATTACTTGTTTCTCAATGAACATTAACTTCTACCAATTCATGTTATTCTTTTCCATTAATAAATTTCTATTTAAATATGCAAAGGATATACTTTTATTCTTCCACACATTTCAATCTTCAACCTTCTGATGATAGCGAATAATAGTAAGTTGTAGGGAGTTCAGTTATGTATGACACAAGGCCAATAAAATAAACATTAACCATCTCCCTATATCTTCAGAAGAAGCTCATCCCTTGTTCCCTGTTTAGGATGTGGTTTCCGGCTTTCTCTTTTCCAATCTTTTTACTTTTTATTTTTTTTTCAATTAGAGCAGATAGACTAAACTATCGCCCGGTTCACACTCCACCCACGTCTACTGAACAGGTGAAGAGGCTCATCCCTTGTTCCCTGTTTAGGATGTGGTTTCCGGCTTTCTCTTTTCCAATCTTTTTACTTTTTTTTTTTTTTTTCAATTGGAGTAGATAGACTAAACTATCGCCCGGTTCACACTCCACCCACGTCTATTGAATAGGTGAAGAGGCTCATCCCTTGTTCCCTGTTTAGGATATGGTTTCCGGCTTTCTCTTTTCTAATCTTTACACTCTTACGTAACTCCCTGCGCATCGGTGGCGTTACCGCCTTACTTGGGGTGATATGATTAAAAAAAAAAGTAGGACTTCGAGCAACAAAATTAAGGAAGTTATAAAGCGCCATGTTTACGCACATCGTTAAGAGATATAGCATTGATAAAGAATAGAGAAAAGGTGTGTGTGTGTGTGTGTGTGTGTGTGTGTGCGTGTGTGCGTGTGCGTGTGCGTGCGTGCGTGTGTGTGCGTGTGCGTGTGTGTGTGTGTGTGTGTGTGTGTGTGTGTGTTGATTGTTTTTTCTAGTTCAACCCTTGTTGGGTCATTTAATCTCGAAATAAGTTTTGCTATTGAGTTTACATACATTTACTTGACACGGGAATAGATAAACATTAGTCGTTTATACTTTAGTCTATAGATAAAAATTAGTTGTTGATCTTAAGCATCTACTTAGGTGGTCCCATTTGAAGGGAAGTATCCGCAGGCGAGGGTGCAGTTAACTCAGAAAATTTTAGTAGCAGGGTTAGGATGTGCAGTGGATATCGGCTTGGAATGAGAAATCAGAAAACCAAGTTCGAATTCCAGTTGCATTCCCTTAGTCACAAATACCCTTGGGACACGTATTAACCCATCTCTTCTTCCTCCACTATCGGTTAAATAGCAGGGCATATTAGATTCTATAGCCTTGGTTGGTAACCAATCTACCACAGAAAGTAATGGCAACCTACTGCGGGAAAATCTTCTACCTACTCAGTCATGGATCGAAAGAGACATGATCGCTTAAGTATGTCTTCCAAAACCACCACAGACAACCGCACCCCCCCCCCATTAGCATGGAACAGGCTTGCCTCTCAGAGAGTAAATCACTACGCCTGCTTGGCCTGACACTCTCAGTAGACCTCAAGTGAAATGACTACGTCGAATCCATTGCTAAATCCGCTGCTATGAAAGTCGGCTCTCTGTGCAGGGCCCGGAAATTCTTTCCGCTTGAATCTATCCTGCACATATATAAATCTACCGTCCGCCTGTGTATTGAATACTGCTGCCACATCTGGTCGGGTGCCTCTGCTATTCTCCTCGGGCTTCTTGACAAAATACAGCAGAGAATCTGTAATGTGATCGATACGACTTAGCTGACCGCCTGCAGTCACTCACTCGCCGGCGTGACGTGGCTTCCTTGTGCCTCATCTATAAGTACTTTCACGGCTTCTGCTCGGATGAACTTAAATCACTGGTGCCTCCTACGTTTGAATTTGCACGAGATACTAGATTGGCAACTAGGTCCCACCCCTTTTCAGTGAAACCGATGAAATGTAACCGCAATTTCTACTCCAACAGCTTCTTTCCTCGCACTTCCCGCCTGTGGAATTCCCTTCCGCATGATTGCTTCCCCGACGGCTACAACCTCCAGGAGTTTAAATGTAAGGTCAATAGACACCTCCTAACACACTAACTCGCACCCATTCCCTCCAACGCTCTCCCTACGTACCTCCTAACTCGTCTATTACCATCCCTCTGACATTTCCTATACCCAATCGCTCTATGTAGCCCCATGCGCTATAGTGGCAGTGGACTGCCTTGCTTGGGGTGATATGATTAAAAAAAATGTATCACTTCTGGTACTAAACTGACTGAGTATTCTTTTTACATTTTTAATTAGATGAGCAATTATTATTTTTTACTGTCACCTTAATTTTTAGTTGCTTTGTTACCACGACATCACTCAAGCAGCGAATTCTATGGAAAGGAGTTAACAGCGCTAATCGCAAGTAAAAACAGCTCCCGTTAAAATTCAAACTCATGTTTAAACAGAAAATATTTTATTTATTCTTAAAATAAGTTTGAATGCCTAAATGTAAAATAATTGGAAAGGTTGAATCCCAAAAAATTAAACCAGAGCTGAAGAGTTTAATTGTAAAGAAAGAAATTCGCTGTGAAAGAAAAGATTATCCATTTTCTGAAGTCAGACGTCATCATTAAAGAAGAGAAAGTTTTAGTTTCTTTTTTATGTTACTTAATCAAAAACTCTACAATGGCCGACTGCCTCGTTAGATTTTCTATCAATTTAACCAGCTGCTTTAATTTTTATATTATCGTTTGTTTCTTATTGCAATAAACATCATATTTAATGGTTACACGATTTTGAGTGGACGTCCATGTTTATTAAACAGTAAAATTAATGCCTACTGGTCTTGGGGTCCAAAGTCTTAATAAAGAAAATGTATCGCTTTAAAGGAATCGAAAGCGGTTCCCACATTCGAATTTTGATTCTTCTCGGGAATTTAATTAAAACTTACAATATTTATGCGGGTAGACAGTAGTTTCACTATTTAAAAACAGGGATCAAACACTGAATATAACATTCACTGTAATAAGAAAAAATGCTCAATAAAAAGAACCGTTATTTGCTTAAAGATTCTCATTACGTCGACTTCAAAAATTATACTTTTAATATTTGTATTTACTGAAGTGAATTAAGTTTTTATTAGGTTATTTAAATACATTCGTTTTAACATTGGTTTAATCATTCAAAGTGGTTGAATACATTCTTAAGTCCGACATTGAGTGAATGTAGGCAGCGTTCAAGCTTCACCACTAATTCAGTTCTCAACCAAATTTCAAACAGTTTACAGAGTTAGATAGAACACCTTAGCTACATTTTGAAAACAAAAATTTTGAATTTTGGTTCAGTAGAAAAAAGTTACATCAAAATATGTAAAGTCCGAAAAGGGAGGCTAATTACATTAGTACATTAGTGAGTGACTAACGCTTCTAATAATAAATCTTACTCTTTATAACTTTTTCTGTTTAATATTTTTGCATGCGGTTTTCAACATTTAAATTCGGATGATATCTTTTATCATTTTGGTTAACTAAACTTTGCTTAGCATTTATCATTTTGTCAGAATTGACTATCAGAATTATAAAGAATCAATTTTTTAATAGTTTTTTTTAATCAATTGTATATAAATTTTTTCATTTTAATATTTTTGAATGTGGTTTTCAGCATTAAATTTATATTAAATTAGTAGCAATGCCTGGACAAATCATGGATTACATGGAAAAATGCACGCATGAAAAGTAATATTCTTAAGATTATATTAAACCTGGAAAAGAACAGGACAAGTTATTAAACCTGGAAAAGAACAGGACAAGTTATTAAACCTGGAAAAGTAAAGAATGAAGTAAAAAATGAGAAATTTCTTACTTAAAATATTGCAGCTAAAAATAAAATTTGAATGCAGTATTTTAAGTAAGAAATTTGTTAATTTTTTACTTCACTAGAATACCCTTGTCGTTTACTTTTCCAGGTTTAATAACTTTTCCTGTTCTTTTCCAGAACGCTCGCATGAAAAGTAATATTAAGATTATATTAATTTTAATATTACTTTTCATGCGAGCGTTTTTCCATGTAATAATGTTCAAAATATGTCGATTACAACAATCGATATGATTCGAATTTTTCATAATAACAGTTTCATTATTATTGCAAGAAATAAAAATTGTAAGTCAATAAAAAATGAACATTGAAAAGACAACATAAACTGATTGATTGTTTCGTTTTCTACGGCTTCAGCCCTATATAGTTTATTTAAAGCCAGAAAAGGATGAAATTATAAGATCTTTTTATTTAATAATGATTTGGTGATACAAGTCTTACTAATTGAACCGTAGCTGGAGGAGAAGAGGTGACTTTATAATTTTCCCAAAGTTATTTGCGTATAAGTGAATATAACATTAGCGAAAGAAGAGATTTACCCCGTGGAGCTAAGCGAGTAAGGACTTTTCTCGCGTGTAGGTCTATGATTTCGGTTAGGTACTGCCAAGATGCCAGAAAAAAATATGGTTTTTCTCCCGTGAAACCGGACGTGACAAAAAGAGGTTCACGAGAGAATGTTCCAATTATATAATTAGTTTGTCGTGCTAACCAGCCAATCAGAAACGAGTAACATCGATATAAACGCGGTATCGTTTAAGACGGTCGGATTTGGTAACAAGACGGAAGGAAGGAAGGAAGGAAGGAAGGAAGGAAGGAAGGAAGGAAGGAAGGAATTGTGCTGCTCCCACTATTTACAATAACGTACCCAAATGGAATTGAAACTCAGCTCTCCGATTAATAGTTCCAGGCTATTATCCATTGCACCACCCGCACATCCAAACTTACAGCACCTAGTATTCCAAAGAGGTTGCCCATCTAGATTCTGAATGGGCTCCACATTTCTTAACTTCAATGGTCATACGAGAAGCGGTGTTTCAACGTGATGTGGCTTCAGTCCACACCGGAAAATGTAAACTGATAGTAAAAGATAGACGAAAAGTATAAGTTTTGAACAAAACAAAAGAATAGGTAGAGAAGGTGAAAAAAGTGGGACTTTAAAGACGAAAGGATAAATAATGAGAATATGTGTCATTGTGCCAATTACAAATCATGGGAGTAGGTGTCATTGTGCCATTTAGAAAGCATAGGAAAATGTGCCATTTAGAAAGCATAGGAAAATGTGACATTGTGTCAATTAGAAGTCATGGGGAAAATGTGACATTGTGTCAGTTTGAAATAATTGGAATATGTGTCAGTGTTCTTATTAGAAATCACATCAGTTGACAACTGCAAAAAAAAAAAAAGATGAGATTCTCTCATGGGTTGCTTTCACTTTGATAAATCGATTAAATGTACGACAACTGAACTGCAATTTAAACCTACTAGTCACTAGTTTTTACCCCTAACTCTTGAACCAAACGAGGAAAATTAAAATGAAAAATTTAGAAGTGTTAATAAAAGGGACATTAAAGAACGTGAAAAGGGGTGAAAAAAATACGATTGATACGAGCAAACGAAGTTGATTATATCAGAGATTAAGAAATAAAATGAAGAATGTAATTTCAGTTTTTAACATTTCAGAATCAGAAAATGATGAATTACATGTGTGTATGTGCGTGTTTTGTTTATGTATTCTTAATTTGATTAAAGCGAGTGACCATTGAAGATTAAGCTCTCTAATCTTATAGCGATGTTGCTGTCAATCAATTTGTTTGATTGACAGGATCAATGTGTACCTGTTTTTCCGTACGTATGTGTGTGTATTTTAGAATTGTTAAATGTTAAAAAGTTAACAAAATTCTAAAATTGTTACAAATTAAAAAAAATTATAACGTTTTTATTTCAAAAGAAAACAAAGGTCCATAAAAAATATTAATCTTAAGGAATTTTTTTTATGGAGTGATGGACTACGTGTATTGTAAAACTCGATTTCGGTTGCAGATATCTTACCACAAGTCACGTGTTCTCTGTGCTCTGAACGCGATTTCATCGACACTAGTACGCATGCGTGTATTAAAGCCGTACGCACAATGTTTCAAGACGACCATCGATTCTGGTTCGGCCAAGATTACAGAATAAAATGCCCGGATGATACAGCTAGGTCACAGGTCAATTGTTACAACCCACTGACCAACAATACAGACAGTTTAGCCACTCGCCTTTTTGAGCCGGGAAAGTTCAACAGCACGCAACTGAACGGATATATTCGAGTCCAGTATTTTTCTCCTCCTGGTAAGTTTTCGAAAATTCTTTGTGAGCTCGTACAATATCTATCTATCTATCTATCTATCATTTGGTCAATATTCCAGATATTGCTCGTCCTGATTCCACTGAGTCTAAGTACGCACTGCCCGACCCAAGGATTGAACACACAATTATTATAACAACGCTTCAATCCACTAGTCTATTATCTCGTGGGAGAATCTTGATTGTCGAACTTGGAGCCTTAAACCAAATCTGCCTGCTGCTGAGATTGCTTCTGTTGCTGATGCTTGTCCGCATAACTGCATTTCTATGTTTTTCTTGTTGTTGAAGTCTTGCTCTCAGATCTGTTTATCTATTTAGCAACGTCTCCCATATTGTATTTATTTCTATACTAGGCCTACTAAAAAATTCTTTATAGTCTAGCATGTGCGCTGATTCTTATAAACGGCTTGCTCTGTGGTTTCTCTGTCTAGAGCAATAACTGAGCAGTACCATATAAAATCTAGACGAGTTATCTTCCCTAGATGTGGTCAGCGAAACGGAACAATTTATTCCTGCAGATTAAATAAAGGATTCAGTTCGAAATTTTTTGAAGAGTACCCGGATACACACAACAGTCAAAATGTGATCATAACAACAAAGATGAGGACAACTGTCCGAGTGTAAAAAAATGTATTAATCATAATTATTCATCCCAGATATTCAGACAGAAAATTTTCTTTACATAGCGTATATATTTATTATATCTGTAAATTTTGTTTTTTCTTCATCCTTCTGAATTGGTGACCATAAAAAGAATCAAGTGGTTTATGGTTTTAAACAAACGATTTTACAAATTAATTTTCCCAGAAGAGAGCCGTGATGTTGCTTTCTAATGGCTTTTCTATAGATACATTCATGGTAATTGTTCGGATGAGCGCTTCATTATGGTACCTAGACCTTTTTTAATTTAAGCACTGTACTAGACTGGGTTTGAGATCTTATCAATTTACAATTGAGTTGGCTATATCTAAACGTAAGTTCTAAACTAACATTTTTTTTCTTGCACTTCTCGCTTGTGGAACTCTCTTCGGCTTCTTGCTTTCCAGCTAACCTAAATCTAACGTCAATTGCTCATTAGTTTTTTGTTTTTTTTACTGTAAGATTCACTCTATACAGGGCCCGGGTGCCACTCAAGGCAGAGGGTTACGTTAAAGGATAGTTTATACGGATGGGAAGGGAAGATAACCTGTTAATATTGTAGTGATCGGGAAAACATCTTCTTGGGAGTCTGTTTCCCAGAGAAGTGGTTCACGGGAAGAAGCTGTTCAAGTGGAACTTACTTTTCACCGATGGAATACGAAGGGAATGTGGATGGTTTGCTAAAATGTAAATGTTATGGTAGGTCCTAGCCGTGAAAGTTAGAGCTGATGGAACCAAGGAATGTAGTCTGACCGAACACTTTCATTGGCTTGCCACATTCCACTTTGTTTCTGCTTCTAATTCTTCCATACCCAGTAATCCTTTGTGTCTTAGTGGCTTTATTGCCTTGCATAGAGTGATCTCGATTTTTAAAAAAGTAAAAAGAAAAAATTCATTAAAAAAACTCTTAAAAGATAATATTTTGTATATTATAAGAAAAATAATTATTCTTGGATACTGTACTGTAAATAATTCATTATTTACCATTTCCTTTCAGGAAGTTTCGAGGCTTGCGGTGATCGTGTCCAAGTTGAAGATAATGTCAGTGTTACCCTTGACCCGACAACTGACAAAATCTTAACACCCTGGCAGACCCGAAAACAGCCTCTGATCAACTGGATATTACCGGATAAACTGGATCAGACTTCATACACACTAATGTTTGTCGACGCAGGACTTGGTAAAGTCCTTGCTCTTTTTACGAACATTCAAAGAAGTGAACTCGGAAATATGACGGTATGTTGAGTATCATAAAATTTTAAATTACAATATTAATGCTAAAAACACATTCTAAATACGAATATATTTTTTATAATATTTAGATGTTATTAATTTGGCACTAAACTTTGGTTTAAAGTTCAAATGTTAAAGGTTTCAGATTAATGTTTATCAATTTGGGTTCATTAAATTGTCTATGATATCGAAGAAGCTAGTGTCTCTATCTGGGAATCTCACCAAAGGTTTGATATTTCTGCATAGCATTATTATAGCAATTCTTCCTGCGACAAATATCATCTAGGTTTTAATTTATCACCGAAACTTTCACGTCGATATCCTGCAAATAATTTGACATATATTGACGATGCAGATAACCTATCGATTGATACAGACACTCCATTACTAATGTCACATTCCTTCTACATCATATAGAAAATGCTACCAACGATGTTAAACCCTGTCAATGCATCTAAAACTGAATTCACATGTTTAAACCAACAAGGGTCGATATAAACAGTCTCAGGTGAATCAATAAAATCTGTCACATCTTTTATATAGCTAGGAAGCAAAATAAATTCTACTGAAATGAACCTGAAAATTCACATAGCTAAAGCCTGAGTGATCTTGAATAAAATGGATGTAATCTGGAAATCTGATCTATCAGACAACCTCAAGCGGAGAAATTTTTTTGAGACACTGTAAAGGTGTTGTTATTGCATGGTTCTACTGCTTTGACGTGAACTAAAACTCTATAGTCTAAGCTTGATGAAACCTAAACTCGGATGCAGAAAACTACACCACCGGCCACAATTATTAGGCCAACCCAGTTTTTTAAAAGAAATTATGTATTTCATACTATTTTTAGTATTTATTGCCAAGTGGATAATTCTAAATGAAAATAGAACGGTTCTTAACAAACATGCCTCCCAATACTATCATACGAACGCGGGTGTCCCTCAAGGCTCTATTCTAGGTCCTACGCTTTTCCTGATATTCATTAACTATCTCCCCGATCTAATAAGATCCCAAGTAGGCATATACACTGACGACACTACGGTTTACTCTCGCCTCGATCAAAAAATCTGCCGAGGCTCACAAAGCAAACCCCACTGCTGAGCTTGAAAAGGACCTCCAATCTGTGGTGCACGGGGGTAAGAAATGGCTCGTGAATTTTAATGCTTCCAAAACGAAGCTGATATTTATTAACCATCACAGACAATCGCTCCTACCTCCCCCCCCCCATTAGAATCGATCAGGCTAGTCTTCCTGAAAGCAAAACACTGCGCCTCCTCGGGTTAACTCTCACAACAGACCTCAAGTGGAATGACTATATCGAATCTATAGCTAAATCCGCTGCTAAGAAGGTCGGTTCTCTGTGCAGGGCCAGGTTGTTTTTCCCGCTTGAAACCATTCTGCATATATATAAATCTACCATCCACCCGTGCATTGAATACTGCTGCCATATCTGATCGGGTGTTCCTGCTATCAACCTAGGGGTCATTGACAAAATCCAACAGAGAATCTGTAATGTCATCGATCCCGACTTAGCAGCTCGAATACAGTCACTTTCTCACCGGCGCAATGTGGCTTCTCTGTGTCTCTTCTACAAATACTTTCACGGCTTCTGCTCCGATAAACTTAACTCTCTGGTGCCCCCTATGTATGAATTTACTCAAGCCACAAGATTAACAACGAGGTCCCACTCTCATCAGTATTCTCATCCTTCTCTTACCCACTTCCTGACACCCCCTGTAATCTGTCACTCTTTCTCATAACTTCCCTCCTATGTAACTCCCTGCGCACCACTGGCAGTAGACTGCCTTATTTTGGGCGATACGATTAAAAACAAAATTGTTATTTTGCAAAATTTTACAAGGCAAGGAAGCAAAGATGAACTCGTCCTAATCACCCTAAAATTTCTTCATTCTTTCATAGATAAAAGTGCAATATAGGTAATTATTAGATACTTATAAATTCATCTGATGCACATGTTATTGTGCAGTATTAGCAAAGAACCATTCTATTTTCATTTACAATTATTCACTTAGCAATAAATACTAAAAATAGTCTGAAATACATCATTTTTTTAAACACTGGGGTGGCCTAATAATTATGGCCGGTAGTGCACATTTAATATATTTTGGAGACAACATCCAACTAAATTACAGTATGAACCTCTCCCTGATATTTCTACACTCTTGAGCGAATGCTGAATGCGCTTTGTGGCGATCAAAAACAAGAACCCATGAGTAACCTACTGCTCTGTATATCTAACCATGGAGCAAGACGGGTTGGTCGCCCAGCAACCACCTACATTGACCAGCTATGTTATGACACAGAACACCATCCTAATGACCTTCTGATTTTGATGCAGGACCGTAATCATTGGCGTTAAAAACTCCGGAATGTCCGAGTTAACGACAAAATAAATATCGGTCTCTCCAAATCAAACTTAATCGTAATATTACAAATTTAGTTATACCACCCGAAAATAATTTACTTTAAATAATCTAAAATTAACCTTGCGAGTTCTATCAAACAAAGAATGTTTCAAAGATTATTAATGTATACGTTTATTGGGGGTTTCAAATGTACGCTGGTTTCGTTATGAACATTACTTATGAAAAATTCATTACTCTTGGGTAAAATTCTCTTGGGAAACATTCTCTTGAGAAATATTCTCTTGAGAAAAATTCATTATTCTTGGGAAACATTTTTGAGAAAAATTCTCTTGGGAAAAATTATTTTTGGAAAAAAATTACTCTTGTGAATAATTCATAACTCTTGGGAAAAAAAGAAATTTCTGAACTAAACTAATTATAATGAAATCATTATTTATTCGTAAACGTAAACTCTTTCCCTATCTTAAATATTAGTTAGAAATCTGAGAGTTTTTGTTTTCTATTACAGGAAGTGATTCCATACCAAAGTCCTGTAAACTTCCGTTCCATACCGAATCCATATGTCTTTATGTTATTCGAACAGACTGAATTAGACATCAAAATTTCAAGAAGGTGGCAGGAGACATTTAAGTGGCCATTGTACCGCTTCGTGCAAGATTTTACTAGTGACCACAATCTCAAAGGTTATTAATGTATACTTATTTATCTTTTACTTGAAAAATAATATTCTTTAAAAATATTTTTCATATTTTTCCAGATTTTTTATAGCTGAGATAGCAAGAAATGAAAAAAAGAAAGAATTTTTAATATAGTTTTTCAATAGATATTTCTTGATATAAATACTTTGCTTCTTAAAATACATTTTACCTTGGACAAAATATCACAATAATTAACATATTCCACATAAGACAATCAATGGGCACCTGACGATGACCTAAGGGTATTTAGTCGAAACATTGTGTCTATAATGATTTCTAACTCAACCAAGATGAAAATACAAGAATACATTTCGCTTTGATCTACAAAGCATTATGAATTTTTGCTAAATGCGAAAACCCAATTATATTGTTATATATTATATATTATATATGTTATATATTATATATTATATATGTTATATATTATATATTATAATGCCTTTTATTGATCCATACGTTTCTGTAAAATACACAACGACTCTTGTAATCAATAATTTACACTTATTACTTTAATCCTTGAGAATAAAGTAATAAATATGTCAATGACGACAAGGAAACAAGATTCGTTATTCAAAGGATGCAAAATAAGTACACTACCGGCCATAATTATTTGGCCACAACAGTGTTTTTAAAAAAATGATAAATTTCGTAATATTTTTTTGTATTTATTGCAAGTGAATAATTGTAAATGAAAATAGAATGGTTATTTTGTTAATATTGCAAAACAGCATGCGCATCAAATGAATTTATAAATATTTAATAATTACCTATATTGCAGTTGAAATCAATGAAAGAATGAAGAAAATTTAAGGTGATTCGGACGAGTTCATCTTTGCTTTCTTGCCTTGTAAAATTTTGAAAAGTAATAATAACAAAAGAATCATTCTATTTTCATTTGGCAATAAATACTAAAAATAGTATGAAATACATCATTTCTTTAAAAAAAACTGGGGCGACCTAATAGTTATGGCCGGTAGTGTAGCTCATCAGAAATATATATTATAGGCTTTGTTCCGTTCCT